>PVLD010022154.1:0-29874 GCA_004027595.1 Dinomys branickii | reverse complement strand
AAAAAAAAAAAAAAAAAATTAAAAAAAAAAAAAAAAAAAAAAAACTATATCCTCTCCCCACATCCTCTATATTGTGTAGTCTAGGCTGGTCTTATAATTCTCCTTCCTCAGCCTTTCTATTGCACAGATTAAAGGCATGTACTACTATGCCTATCACTTGCTTATTTTTAAACTCTGTTCCTCCATAAGTTTTCAGGTGAGAAGGCAGCATCTCCTGACAGGTTATTATTGATCTTGTACCTACTCCCAATCTGACTGTTATGAGGTGCCCTTCTAAGTCCTCTCCTCACATTATTTACAAACTCTACTACTGCATTTACACTCTGTCCTTTACTAGTCTGTTGATATGTACCTCATGAAAGAGGCTCTAAATTCTCTGAGGACTTAGATCATCTTAGACTCCACAATAAAAGGGAAGCAACTCCCATGACATTTGTGCATTCTGCTTCCTGGATATTATTCAATTTTAATGATTTTTATACACTTTATGTATTTTGTCCTATTCTGTCATTAACTCACATGCTCATGTTCAGAAGGCAGTAGCACAACCATCGGACTTGCACCAGGGTGGTGTGCTTTGGGAAGAACTTCTAAGACCCAGCAGTGCAAACTGAGTCATTCAGAAAGCTGCCTTCTAGCTGACAGTGTTTTGGATGTGTAGAAAGCAATTCTCATGGACTTAGGGGACTATATATATCGGTGACTCCTCACTGTCTTGACTCAGTTGCTGGCATGGACCCTCACGACTAACAAGATCAGGCTGTTTCCAGAGGACACAGAGGAGACCAGGGTCACAGCCCTTGATGCCAGCTCCAGGAGCTGGCAGAGACAGCACTGACACCCTGTTTTGCTGCGCCAGGGAACTCAGCTGGCCAGTAAGTCCTAAATTAGGACATCCTTTTGGCCTGGATTTTGATGCCACCAGTAAATAGCACATTCTTTTATTAATTAATTAATTAATTAACTCATTCATTTATTATTTTAAAGAGAAAAAGAACTACAATAAAATTTCAAAACAAGATAATAGGAAGCTAAAAATACCTCTGATAATAGGAGGCTAACAACAGTTAATATATTGTGTATTACTATCTTTACATTACTCAGAGTATAAGATATCAACATTTAACTGTCCAAACAATATTAGCACAAACCTTTCTTCTCAGTGAACTAAGAGAAATTAGTAATATAATTATCTTAATTATCATATATATACATATACATGTATACTTTTTGCTTTTCCCTTTTCTCCATTCTCCCATCCCAATTTCTCTTTGCTTTTGAAGTTTCTTCCCATTTTACAATATCCTTTGTGCATTTTGGATCTTATTTATTCTTTCAGCTTCTCACATTAGGGAGAAAATAAGACATATACACATGTATATCTGGTTTGTTTCACTTATGCGTATGGTTTTGAGTTGCACCCATTTACCTATAAAAGTCTCCAGTTTATTCTTCTTTATGGCTGAGCAGAACTTGATTGTATAAAAAGGCCATATTTGTATTATCCATTCCTCAGTTGATGGGCACTTGGGTTATTTCCAAAACTGAGCTATTACAAATTGTGCTGCTATAAACATGGGTGCATATATTGCTGTGGCATGACACTTTTAATTCTTTTGGGAAAATACTTGGAAGGGGAATAGCTGGGTCAAATGGGATCTGCAATCCTAGCTTTTTGAGGAATCTTCACACTGACTGCCACAGTGGTTGCACCAGACTGCACTCCCACCAACAGTGGAGAAGGGCTCCTTTTTTCCCCATAGCTCCTCCAGCATTTGTTATTGGTTGATTTCTTGATAATAGCCATTCTTTCCAGGGTGAGATGGAATCTCAAGTGTTGTTTTAATTTGCATATGTCGAATGACCAGTGATGTCCAACATTCTTTCATATATTTATTTGCTGTTTGTATTTCTTCATTTGAGAAGTGTGTGTTCATTTCAGATGACCATTTTTGGATTGGGTCTTAAAATTTGAAAGGTCTGATTTTTTTGAATTTTGTATATGCTCTTGATAGTAATCTTTTGTCTGAGGAACAGCTGGTAAACATTTTTACCCACATTGTGGGTTGTTTCTCTCTCTTTTGGTGGTTTTTCCTGCTGTGAAAAAGCTTTTTAATAAAACAAGATTCCAGCTGTTGATTTTTTGCGATAGTTCCTGTGCAGGTGAGGTTCTATTCATAATGTCTTTGCCTGTATCAATGTCTTCAAGAGTTTTACCTATTCCATCTTCCAATAGATTTAATGTTTCTGTTTTAGTATTTAGATCTCTGATCCACTTTGAACTTAGTTTATTGCATGGTGAAAGGTATAGGTCTTCAGCATGTGTAGAGCCAGTTTTGCCAGCACTTTAAAGAGGCTTTTCTTCTAGTCAATGTGTTTGGTATCTTTGTCAAAGATAAGATGGCTGAGTATTTCTGGAGTTGTTTTTGCATGTTCTAATCTATTCCTCTTATCTTTGGGTCTATTTTTTATTTGCCAGTACCAGGCTGTTTTTATCACAGAAGTTTTATAATATAATTTCACTTCAAGGATTGTGATGCCCCATGCCTTGCCTTTGCTACCCAGAATTGCCTTTGCTATTCTAGGTTTCTTCTGGTTCCAAATGAATTTGAGGATTGTTTTCTCTAATTCTGTGAGATATGCTATGGGAGTTTTGATTGGAACTGTATTAAATATATATATTTTGAAAGGATGGCCATTTTCACTATATTGGTTCTTCCTACCCAAGAGCAAGGGATATCTTTCCATTTCCTGATATTCTCTTTGATCTCCTTTTGCAGAGTACTGTAGTTTTCAGTGTAGAGATCTTTTACATCCTTTGTTAGATTGATTTCTAGGTATTTTATTTTTTTGGATGCTATTGTGAAAAGTGGTTTCTCTAACTTCTCAGTGAGTTTGTTATTTGTGTACAGGAAGATTATTGATTTTGACTTTGTATCCAGCTATGCTACTGAATTTGCTTATTAAAGCTAGGGTGTTTTTAGTGGTTTTTTGGGTTCTTCTATATAGAATATCATGTTGTTTGCAAATAATGACAATCTAACTTCTTTCTTTCCTATCATTATTCGTTTTATTTCTCTCTCTTGTCTAATTGCTGCAGCTGAAGTTTCTAGGACTGTGTTGAATAAGAGTGGACATCCTTGTCTTGTTCCTGATTTGAGAGAGAAAGTTTTCATTTTTTGTCCATTTAGTATGATGTTGGCTGTTGGTTTGTCAAAAATACCTTTTATTAGATTGAGATACAGACCATCTACTCCAATTTTGTGTAGGTTTTATCGTGAATGGCTGTTGGACTTTGTCAAAATCTTTTAAAGAATCTATTGAGATAGTCATGTGATTTTTGGCCCTGGCTCTATTGATAATGTATTACATTTATTGATTTACATATGTTCAACCATCCCTGCATGCCTCCATCCCTGGAATCTTACTTGGTCATGGAGCATAATCTTGATGATTGGCTGCATTCTGTTTGACAGTATCTTATTAAGGATGTTTGCATCTACGTTCATTAGGGACATGGCTTATAGTTTTCTTTCTTAGTTGGGTCCTTCTCTGGTTTTGGCATCAAGGTAATGCTTGTTTCCAGGAATGAATTTGGGAGTATTGTTTCTCTTTCAACTTCATTAAAGAGTTTGACAAGTAGTGGTGTTAGGTCTTCTCTAAATTTCTTACAGAATTCAGCAGTAATTCTGTCAGACCCAGGGATTTTCTTTGTTGGCAGGTTTTTAATTACATCTTTGATTTCATTGATTTATTTAGAATTTGTATATTTTCTTGATCCAGCCTTGGTAATTCATGTATATCTAGGAATCTGTTAATTTCTTCTGTATTTTCCATCTTATTAGAATAAAAGTTTTCAAAGTAGGTATAAACTTCTGGATTTCTGCAGGGTCTGTTGTGATTTTACTCTTTTCATTCCTAATTGTGTGGATTTGAGTCTTTTCTTGTTTTGAAAAGGTTGGATAAGAATCTGTCAATTTTATTTAATCTTTCAAAGAACCAATTCTTCAATTCATTGATTATTTGCATTTTTTCTTAGTCTCCATTGCATTAATTTCTGCTCTGATCTTTGTAATTTCCTCCTTCATAAGAGCTTTTGGCTTAGCATGCTCTTTTTTTTCTAGAATTTTGAAGTTCACCATTAAGTTGATTATTTACCCTTGCTCTATTTTCCTGATATGGGTATTCACTGCTATAAATTTCCCTCTTAGAACGGCTTTCATTGTTTCCCATAAGTTCCGGTATGTTGTATTGTTACCATTTAATTGTAGAAACCATCTAATGTCTCCTTCAATATTTGTGTGACCTATTGTTTGTTCTGGAAGGTGCTATTTAATTTCTATGGGTTTATGAAGTTCTTGTGGTTTCTTTTGCCACTGATTTCCAATTTCATTGCACTATGGTCTGATAATATGTATGGGTTAAGTTTGATTCCTTTGTGTCTTGGTTATTTTTGTTGTTGTTGTTGAAACAAAATACCTAATGCCCAAAATTAAGGAAGGAAAAGTTTATTTAGCTCATAGTTTGTGGAGGTTTTAGTCTATTTGGCTGGCTCTGAGACAGAGTGGCACATAGCAGAGGGCAAACGTTTATGGTGCGAAAGGATAGCAAAGCAACAAAAGCAGAAAGGGGGGAGTGGCAGGGAAGAACAAGCCTCTTTTTTAAAAAAAAATATTGTAAGTAGGCTACCCCCACCCAGGAGGCATGTAGCACTCACATAATTTCCATGTCCTTCTCTTGCATAGGTTTAGGATGAATATAAAGCAAGCACCCTGGCTCTCCTGCTGAATTGATTTACCTTTTAAACTTTTTAAATTGACATAATGAACAACACTCTGAAAGTGTAAGGGCATGTCTTTTTTTACCTCAAGATGTAGAGCTGCTGAGTCACTTACTCAAACCTCTAGACTCCCCACATTGACACAGTGTATCAACCATAACAACAATTCACTCTTTGTCAACTTGGCAACCAGACACATTTTTTTAAACCAGTTTTTAGATGAACCATAACACTTTGCATGTACTTAAGCACGTTCTGTGAGCTAGCATGTGGTCTATTTTGGAGAATGTCTTGTGTACAGCTGAGAAGACTGCGTACTGGGATGTTGTGGGGTGAACACTCTGTAGACATCTACTAAGTCCATTTGTTCAAGTTTGGCTCAGTTTTAATATTTAATTATTGATTTTAGTTGATCTGTCTTTTTGTGACAGTGGGGTATTGAGATCCCCCAATACAGTTGTATTAGTGCTAATTTGAGATTTTAGGCCTGTTAATATTTGTTTTATATAGTTGGGTGCACTGGCATTTTTTGCATATACATTTATGATTGTTAGCTTTCCTCTTGGACTGTTCCCTTTCCAAGGACTGTTCCCTTTCTTTATCTCTTAATCATTGTTGGCTTGTAACTCACTCTGCAAATAGAATACCTATCCTTGCTTTGTTCTGGGTTCCTGTCATGTGGAGTACTGTTTTCCATCATCAGTCTATGAATTTCTTTTTGAATTAAATGCGTTTCTTCTATGTAGCATATTGTTGGATCTTGATACTTGATCCATTCTGCCAGCCTGTGTCTTTTGATTGGTGAATTAACATTGATGGTTATAACTGATATGTATTGACTTATCCCTGTCATGTTATTTTCCTGTTGTTGGCTCCCTACCCCGCCGCCCCATTTAATTGTTTGCCTTGCTTGGTAGATTCCTTCTGCTGGGGTTTATGAAGTTATTGTCCTTGTTATCTCTTTCTTGAGTGTCATTTTGGAGTGTTGGGTTGGTGGTTCTAAATATCCTCACATGTTCTTTGTCACGTAAGTATCTTATTTCTCCATCAGTCTTGAAAGATAGCTTTGCAGGACACATCAATCTGGGTTGAAGGTTATTTTCCTTTAGAACTTGAAATACTTCACTCTAAGCTCTCCCTGACTTAAGGGTTTGTGCTGAGAAGTCAGCTGTAATTCTGATGAGCTTTCAATTATAGGTAATTTGTTTCTTTTCTCTAACAGCGTTAAAGATTCTATTCTTGTGCTAACTTTCTGGAATCTTGACTATGATAGGTGTGACTGTAGATTTTTTAAAATCATGGCTAATTGGAACTCTATATGCCTTCCATATGTATGTCAAATTATTTCTCTCTTCCAGGGCAGTTTTCTGCCATCATGACAGTGAACAGTTTTTTTTTAATCATTTGTGTGCTATATCCTACTTTTCATTGACTCCATTGAATCTTAAGTTATTATTCTTTGTCTCATCTAGCAGGTATTATATTGATTTCTCATAGTCCCTTGCTTTTTTGGGGGTGGGTACTGAGAATCAAACTCAGGACCTTGCAACTTACCAGGCAGATACTGTGTTGTTGAGCTATATCTCTGGCCCCTCTTTCTTTTCATGATTTCTAACTGTAAGCCTGTCTTCTATATCTGAGAACCTGTTCTCACGTTGGCTTATCTGCTGTGGATACCTTCAATGGAATTTTCATTCTCCTGGATATCTGCTTGAATCTGCCTTATGGATTCCATTTCTTTCCTATGATGAGCATTCATGGCTTCTGTAATTTTCTCAAGCTTGTCAATTTTTTTGTCTGTATCTGATCTAGAGTCACTGAGCATGGTTTTCATTATGAACACCATCTCTGCAGTTATTTGAGAAATTATTTCTGATTTGATTTTTTTCTAAAGCCTCATTCAGTTGCTTTGTTGTACCACTTTTAGAGAGGCCAGGTGGGTGGCTTTTGGATTGTCCCACCTCACTGGACCCTGGGTTTGCCTTTGGTGAACTGGATATCTGCGGCTGCACCTTGTTTAAGTGTCTTCTCATTTTCTTTTCTTTTTTTTTAAGTTTAATTCCCGGGGTAATGTTTGTAAAGTGCCTGTGGTGGCTTGCTTTATTGCTAGTATTTAGAACCCTTAGGAAATGACTCCTTCTCCAAGGTATTTGGGTTTTGAGTCTGGTTTTTGGGTTTTGAGTTTCCTGCAAGATCCTACCTCTTCAATTTGTTGAGGATGAGAAGTTGCTGCCTGTTTGGCTCAGCCCCTGGTTCTTTGGCATTCTGCCACAGTATTTTCTGTGACCCTTAGTCAATCTCTGTCTTGGAATACCAGGAAGAACAGCTGTTTAGAACAATTATATCACTTTTGGCTATAGTGGTACCATCAGCAATGACAATAGCATCAAACACAGCCTGAAAAATGACAAACTGAGCTAACCATTAATTTGCTACCTTTAACCATACAAACTAGATTTGTGGTTATATAACAAAATAAAAAACAAACCAGAAAATTATATGCAGTATACGAATCCTTCATATGTCAGTTTTGCCTTCAGGGTTTAAAATTTAAAATAGAGAAGCGGAAGAGGAGGAAGAGATTAGAAGTAAGTCTGGAAGACAAAGGGGATCATGCTAACTCTGGGAAACTGGTGCAGAAAACTAGAGGGAAAGAGTGAAGAAAAAGATAAAAAGAAGAAGAGAACAGAACCACAGCCACAAAGAGGATAGAAACACACTGTGTGTCCTCAGGTTTGAAGTGTTCCTCTCACATAGTGAGTCCTGTTTCAGGGAGAAGGTGCAGCTGGCTACCTCCCTCTTTTTTGTTGAAGTTTCTCTCTTCACTCTCTCTATAAGCTTCAATTCATGCTTCAGATCCTTCCTGGGTGCAGGGGACCCACTTCCCTCCTTCATGTCTTCCTCATGTTGCTACATTCCAGCATCTGGATGGTGACTCTCAGAGAGGCTCTTTCTCTGCTACTTGCCACTCTGCCATCTTGATGCTCTCCTCACTTCCCCCAGCAGCATGTTCTTTAAGCCACAAATAATACAGGGAGTTGAATCCTTCTAAAAATAAAATTTCCTTATTGAACTCCTCATGTTGACATCATTATAGACTCACATGTAGTTGTCAGTGTTAACAAGAGATCCTTGGTACCATTCACCCTGGTTCCCCCTATGGCAGCATCCTGCAAAGCCAGAGACAGTCTCACTAGCAATATGCTGACTCACAATCCTGACACAGATCATCTGCTGCCCCTCATAGCACACCACTATCCCCACCCACCTCCTTCTTCACCTCAACATGCCCAATTTCTTTATTTGTGTTGTCTTTGTCATTCTGGGACAGTACTTAACCTTTGAGGACTAGCTTTGTCACCTGCAGAGTTCCCTGGAGATCACCCATGTGATCCCTGAAAGAAGAAGCCCTTCATGCTGTGGAGAGAGAAAAGCACTACCATGGAATAATTGCCAGAGAAGGTACTTTTGTTTTCAATCTGGGTGATTAAGTGAGATGAGGCAGGAATCTCTGGAATGAGAAGAAGCATCCCCTACTGATTCTGGCATGGGAAGTAGATGAGGTTCCCACTTCACCTAGCACTTGCATAAACTGCTACTTCCTTGTATCATAGTGACTTTATTAGGAATTCTGGGGATTCAGGGGCCTGTCACACAAGATGACATTTAGCATGTACTTATAAGAGCCTACAGGTGACAGAACTTCTGTGTCTATCCTCTGCTGGCTTAGTGGAGCTGATGCTCTGGAGAAAGGTATTGGCACAAACGAGCACAAAGGCAGCAAGCTAAGCCAGCCAGTTTTGATTCTAGTCTGGGTCTTAAATCAAAAACATGTTACTGAACTTTCTGGATCCCTCTGACTCTCCTCATATGCAGAATGGGATAAGATGAGGATGAATGAGTACTCAGAACAGTGCCAGCTTTGGTCCAGAAAACTAAAGGGTTACTTTACAGTTCTATATCAGGGTTAGCAGTTGTGATTACTGTTTTCTCTATTCCTATTCCTAGGATTTCTCTATTCTCTATTCCTAGGATGTTCCTCCATTCCTAGGATGGAGCCTTGGGTGAGGTGAGTGACAACTTTTGCAGATGATAGGAGGGGAGCAGCAGAGGGCTGGCCACACACAACAGTTATATTAATACTCTAAGCATAACCATAAAGGATGAGTAAAGGAGAAATTGCAATTTATTAACATTTCAGAGGAAATTCCTTTTTCACAGATTTGGTAGGCAAGATTACCTTAGCTTTAATTCTAACTCCATGCCATGCTTTTGGTGTACTTGTCCAAGATATATGAGTGGCTTTCAACATGAGGTCTCACTGTTGCCAGAGACAGAATCTAATGACTCTTTTGGAATACGTCACATCTCCTTAAATTTAAGGAGATATCCTGGCACTTTATTCCCTTTCTGTTTACTGGTTAACGGCCCCTTAGCTCTGCTCCTTTTGTTATCCTACACAGCCCTATTACAAAATCTCAGATTCAACTCAGTTCCTGACATGAATTAATTTCCCCATGAAAACATAATCTAATGAAAAACCTTCAAAGCTGGTCTGTAAGGAGTTGAAAATATTACTTACTATTCTATATATATTTTTCAAAATAAAAATTCTCCCTCTATGCTACTAAAAGGCACTGTGAACACTGAACTGGACTTACCCCACCATGAGGAATCCCTGGTACAGGGGAACAGATGCAAAATAGAAGACCGAAGAAAACACAGCCTAAAAAGACACAACACCATAAAATAAAAACACCACCACTATTAGTCACATTTGCATCATTTGCCTGCAGCTTCTCTAGAGGGTCTTATTAATATCTAATAAAAATATAATGACATTCAACAAAGCTGAGTGGCCAGTCTCCCATGACACTGCCAGGCTTTTCTAAATGCCATTATCCTCTGATGGTACCTGAGGCACAAGAGACTTAAATACCTGCATTGTGGAGATAATGAGACCCCGATGCATGACAAATTGGCCAAGAGCTGCAGACCTCTTATAGCTGTTCCGCCCGTGCACCATGAGCAGCCTGCCGATGTGTCTGAACTGTGTGATGGAAAAGTCCGCTGCCAGTGAGGCTTGCTTCCCCTCCTGAAGAAGAAACACAAAGATACTCTGCAAAACACTACACTGAGAACCACTTACTCCAAGAACCGAAGTTTAGAGCTTGGCCTAAATTAAAAGGAGCTTGTAGCATTTTTTGTGTGGCTCAGGAAGTTTCATATGGCATGTCCTGTAGTGATACTGTGGCATGGTTGAGGGGCCCTTAAAAGAGCCTGTACTAGTGCCTGCACACCTGCCCAAAGGTGCCTGTATGTGGACATCAAAAGAGTTTGCTACCAAGTACTTAAGAACTCAACTTCAGCAATTTAGTGGTAGCACAGAAATTAAGAAAAAAGATGGAGGATGGCACTGGCCATAAGGAACACCCTTACGCTCAACCTTGTGATCTTGGGCCTCTTCAAGACAATCCTTCAAACCTCAGCCAGCTCATATTAGAAAAAAAAAATCTATTTCCTATTTAACAAAGTTGCTATAAAGCACCAAAAAATAAGGCAGTGAAAAAACCAGCCGAACTAGAGCTCTATTAATTTTATAGGTCTTGCTGAGTATGTAACTAGCTGACTATGATTTCACTGATTGTTAAGAATCATTAAGGTTGGTGCAAAGATAAACCTCAACCATGGTTTGGTTGGCAAGGAGACAGAAACACCTGTGTGGAAGAGACACCTAGCAAATAAAGCAGGGAAGAGAAGTTGAAGAGCTATGGAAGGCCAAGAAAAGTTTAAGGGGATCTGAGACACTACAGTAAGTCCTAAGCACAGATGATTTAAGAGAACAGGTTCCTCTGGGTACTCTAAGAACAATGAAGACACCAAGGGGTTATGAGACTAATATACATGGTGTTAACATGCATTTCGTAGATGGGCAGCCAGCCATAGAGGGAAGAACAGAAGGGGGAGATGCTGGTCTGTCTCTCATCCATTTATGTGGCTTAGGCCTTGACCGACCAGGCTGTTACATATATGTCCACTGAAGATATGCTTGAGAGATGCAGAATCAACATGTGTTGATGGCAAATGTGCTAACTGAATGTCTACTGACCAAGTATAGGAGGTGTTGACCAAGTATGTGCTGTGTTCACTCCATTTTGACTATACACTGACCATCTGCTCATCAAATACATACTAAATGTGTTCAAGATGTGACACAAAAGGACAAACCTACCTTTCCTTCAATCCCAATCCCACAGTCTGCTGCCTGAATCATGCTCACATCATTTCCTCCATCACCTAAGGAATGCAAAAATATAAGAAATTAAATAACACACCTATCCATTACTCCTCCCCATTAGGGATTGTTTAAAAAATTCCCAGTAATACAATGAAACATTTCTGCCTATAATATCAAGAAGCTGATCACTCTGGAACTGTCCCTGCTAACAGGGACATGGCACTCCCACACACCAATAGCTGATTCTGGGTGTGGCACTTCCTCAACCCAGGGAGTCTCACCGATTGCACAGGTGCGCTTCCCAGTGTGTTGTCGTAGCAGCGTCACAATGTGGGCCTTCTGGGTGGGTGAGCAGCGGCAGCACACCACTGCAGGGCACTGGCAGGCCAGCTCCACAAGCTCATGTTCGTAGTACTTCAGACAGACCTGAAAGTCACAGCAACATGTGACTCCACCTGTACTACTCACACTATTCTGGGTTTGAGCAGCAGGGACCAGGCAGAACTGTCGGGGAAAGCCAGTGGCTTATTTCAAGTATGAGTGGTGAGCTTCATTTCCTGGGTCTCGCCTGTGACCATACTCTGTATACCTTATGAACAACCCAGGGGCTGGAGGACATAAGGCTCACAACCCTGCAGAAGAGAGGCAAGGCAGGGGAAAATCAGTGCATAAAGGCCCCTCATGGGAAAGAGTACAACATCCTCATTACTGGAGGCTTCTGCCAAGGGCCGTGCATGATAAGGGAAAGTATCTGGGACAGAGGCCAGATCTAGAGTCAGTGGTCACAGCCCAGGACAAGTGGAGTAGCCTGCCTGATGTGAATGAGAAAATCCATGTCTTCTGAGACAAGTACGTGTAGGCCACCCCAGGAAGCCTTTCTCTTGGAGTGTTCTTAAGATGATTTCTGTCTCTTCTTCCTAGTGAGTGGCTGATAAAGACTTGTTTTGACATGAGATTTTAAAAACATAAGGTGCTTGTCAAAGAGCCAGCACTAGTTACTAATTCCCTTCCTTGGTTGAGAAAACTAAAATTACAAAGCACTGGCCAAAGGAGCAGAAGTCTGCTCCTTCTGCCAGTAACTGGAATCATCCCCAAGCATGAAGGACAGGCATTGGAAATCAAAGTTCTCAGACCATATGGTACAAAATACCACCAACAACATGAACATGTTTATTTTTCCCCAACTACTGGCTCCATCCCAATAGTACCTACCGTATGGCACACAGCGTGTGCTGTACAAGGGAAGGTGTACAATTTACCTGTCTAGCAGCAATCTAGGTGGTGGTAAACTGATGCTGGTGCTGGTGCTAGGAGTGCTTTTGGTAGTCTGTTTAAACAGTGTCTCTGACTACCTCTACTCTCAGGGAGCAAGGAAGCCCAAAGCCATATTTTAGAGCCCCTTGGGACTTCCCAGAGCTCACTGCCACACAATATGACTATTGTAGTTTCCTTATTTTCCCTTTGCTTTAGCTTACTCATTTACATGATTTTTATTCTCATATGGCACATGAATCTTTTGTTAGTCATCTCAATCTTTTTTTGGAACTTATCAGAATAGAAGAAAACAAAATAAATGTTATAGAGCTATCACTGAACACTGATCCAACCAAAAATGAAGATGTAACTATATTGGGAAGACAATAGCAAGGACAGACAATGAAGCCCTCATCTTGCACAGATGAATCTAAACTGACATCGTTAAAAGCTTAAAAGAAACAAATCATAGTTTTACAAACACTGTTATTTGCAGATGTGACAACAAATGCAAAAATATGAGGCCCAAGGCAGTGTCAGTGTGTCTTGAGGGAAGAAAGTGGGGAGCCATAGTAGCACAGTCTGGCTACTTAAACTGTGTAACTGTCAGATTCTGAAACTCAGACATGAACTAAGTGCAAGTAACACCAGCCAACAAGGAGGAGACAGGAAAATGCCCTTATTTGAGAAAGAGAACAAGGGACCTGCGGGGCCATTTCCTGGGGTGCTAAGGAGAGACTGATCCTACAGAGCCCCATATGTTCTTGAACAGTGATGGCCAAGGAACAAGTAGTCCTCTCTGCTCCAGGTGTGTCAGGGAGAATGATGGTTGCCATCCAACAAATATGATGTAGTACAGGCCAAAGGGTTAACATTCTGAAGAAGCAAGAAGCATACAAGGTCCAAGCTGACCAGGTTGAGAGCCCTGTAAAAAGCTATGTGGAGATGGCCACCCAGCCCAGTACTAGAGCCAAGCATGAAATAAGGAATGAAATTACTTTGGACCTTCCTGCCCAGGACCAGGCAACAGCCAGAACTAAGGCCCTCCTTATTTCCCATGGTCCTATTTATGATTTTGCAGTCTGAGGTACCCTGGGAATTAAAAAGAAGACAGGATCTGACTAGAGTAAGCCATTTTTACCCTCTCTACCAGGCAGCTCTTATGTGTCTCATGTGTACTCGGAAACACTGGTTTGGATGAACTCAACAAGAGTTGTGGGCCTCATGGCCAGGGCTGTAAGGAGGATAGATCTAGTAACAATGAGCAGGTGTCTAAGGCCACTCTGGGTCAGATGAGATCAGTCAACCTCTGAACAATAAGGAATAGGATTACTCAGACTTGGCCAGGACATCCTCAGGCCTGACTGCTCAGTAGGTACATACCACTGCCAAGTCAGGAGAATGCACCCAACACAGTCAAGACAGGCAAGGATGCTTGATGAAACTGCTTTATTCAATTAGTCCTGGTCTACTGACATGGACAGACACACGCCTGGTTAGCCATCAGTCTTATCTCAGGAGATAGACATATGGTGGGTTGGTGGCCAGCCTTACCTCCAGGGAGTCCCCAGATATGACCAGTGCACAATCATGCTTTCTTCTAAATGCATTCAGCTCCAAATGGGCCTCCCCCCGACTTGTTACCTCCATTAGAGGAGAAAAAAGTATTACAAATTAAAATGTCTTCAAAACTAGAAGCACAGACCAGGAGAACATTATTTGAGAAACTACAGTAGGATAGTTCAAATATAGTATCCAAAACCAAAGGTACACATTAAGTCCTATAGCAAGGTCCTTTTAAATTTTTCCTACAGTACTCAGGTGACTACGTTTTCTGATTTGTGACAAAGGAAAACAGGAAATTTACAGCATACATAGCAACAAGAGCACCACACTCTTGAAATTCATATGAAAGGGTACCCACATACTAGCAATCACCTTTGTACAACATGGAAATTACCAACATTACAAATATATCACCTTAACATACAGCAACAACGATTGAGAATTTTCTAGTACTTTCCATGAGGTAACAGTTTACTAACATGACAGGTAGGGCAGATGGATATGGATAGGTACTGTTTTGGAGAATTCATTTCATAAATCAGAAAGCCAGGGTCCGAGGAAGTTGAGTTACTCATTACCATGTAGCAGGTAAGTGACAGAGTTATCTAAAATCAGGGTTTTATTTAAATCTGTCTTTTTTCATAATATGTAGACTGATATAAAGTACTTTTATAAAATTGCTTCTGTTTGTCTCTGCCACAGGTTTACATTTATCTCATTTAATTTTGGTTTAGCATCTAAAGGATTAAGCAATCTAAATGAGTAAAATTAAAGTCATAATCTTGAAATATCATTAATTTTAGAATGAAAACATACTGTTTCTGACATTCCTTCTGTGGAGATTTTATGGGTCATAAAAGA
Source organism: Dinomys branickii (assembly GCA_004027595.1). Lineage (NCBI taxonomy): Eukaryota > Metazoa > Chordata > Mammalia > Rodentia > Dinomyidae > Dinomys > Dinomys branickii. The sequence continues at coordinate 15,175 of PVLD010022154.1, read as the reverse complement.
AATGATATAAGAGAGAAATAAAAGTTTCATATATTAATCTCAGACTCATCTTTAAATAGGTAGATTTTATTGTGAAAATTTAATTTGTGGTGCTATAATTCTGAAAAGTCAACAAAAATTGATTGGAAGTTTTATCAGAAGCATTAATAATTTAATTGCAAATAGTAGTCTGCAGGGCCTAATTTGTGCTTCTGATGCTTCTAAACAAAATACATTTACATGTAAATGACACTCAAACAGTCATTTCTATAGGTGCAAATACTGCATTCAGACAGCCACAGACACAGATGTCTGCTAGCCCACCATCAATCAAGATCCAAGGAACTTTTATTTTTTTATTTGAATTAAATTTAGTTGTAACTAATATATACAGTAATGACATAACTTTAGATTATCTGTATTAATTTTCTTAGAGTTAGTTAAGGAAGAGCATTTAATCTGAAAATGGCAGATTAAAAACCTATTTCCACTTAGTACTTAGAGTTTGTTTTAGAAAGCCTCTGGACCACATGTAATGTGTGAAACTAGTAAGACAATGTATTTTAAACCAATATACAATTTTTAGTTGAATAAAAATCTATTACAGTATGATCTTGTTAAAAATAGTAATAAATAAAGACTAAGTACAAGAGTAAAATGCTTTTAAATTTAGCATTTATCAAAAAGCAACTTCTGATCACATTTTAACATGATGTATTTTAACATGTATTTATATAAGTTGAGTAAGAAACATAACAACATATACATTTTCACAAACAAATAGATTTTAACTGTGGGGAAAAAAAACATTTAAAATTCAAAGTGATTTAGAAACATACTTACTGGTCTGAAAATATGAATGTCTTGTGTCCTAGACACCAAATGTGAACTTTTGGCAATGCAAGTAGCTGTCTCAAGTTTATCACCTGTTAGCATCCATATCTATAAAACAATTGAAACTGGTGAATTTCAACAATACAACTATATTTTCAATTCTTAAAAGTATCCATTTTTTAACAGACATTTGTACACTGACTATTAAGGTAAAGTTACCATGGACAGATAAATGCAACAACAAAATGTAGCCATCCACACAACAGGCTATTATTCAGCCTTAAAAAGGAAGGAAAAAAAGATTTTTTTGTTTTGGCTTGGACTGGGAATTGAATTCAGAAGCCTAAAATTCACAGTGAACTACCTCCCCAGCCTTTCAAATTTTACTTACTTTTTAAATTTTGAGATAGGATTTTGCTGTCAATAAGTTGCCTATGGTGGCCTAAGATGTATGATCCTTGTCTCAGATTCCTAAATTTCTGGGATTACAGACATGTGCCGCTACATCTAGCAAGAAAGGAAATTCTAACACAGTGTGGATGGACCTTGAGGACATTATGCTAGGTGAAATCAGCTAGAAATTCACTTGTCTGAGAAACCCAGGAAAGTCAAATGAATTCCCAGAGTCAGAAAGTAGAATGGGGTTCCTACTATAATGGCTGGAAAAGGGCAGAAAGTTTCAGCTTGGGAGGATGAAAAGTCTGGAAACAGATGGTGGTGACGACTGTAAACATTAAGAGAGTATACTTCATACAATGAACTATGTATCTAAAAGTGATTAAAAAGGTAAATTCTATTGTGTCCGTATTGAGGTAAAACAAGTAAGACCAAAGGGATGTTCAGATGCAGCAGCTGAGATGTGGAAACACAGGACTAAATCTAATGCAATCCCCACAGATGAAAAAAGGCAATATTTACATTGCTTTCTATTCACCCAGGCTTGACAAGGCAGCACACAGAGCCAGGAGAAACATTAATGTCCTGTATTTCAAATCTGCTGGTTTTTCATGTGGAAAATGACTCAAGTTCAAATGGGCAAATGGCCCATAGGCAAGCCAAAAGTCACTTATATAGAATAAAACATCAAACAATGCTACTTTACATTAAAAACTATACATACATGTGGGGAATCTCTGGCCAGAGGAGTGCTTGAAATGAATGTAAAGATGAAGGAACCTTGGAATAACAGTTCTCAGACTTTCAGAATGCATGGTTAATAATTAGAGTAGATCTGCAGAAGTAACAAGCCAAGCAGAATGAATAATAGGTTATTCTGAGATGTTTGCTCTGGCTATTGTGTTTTTCTTGCCGTCTGATAAGTTTCCTACTTGATAAGCTTGCTTAAGCTAGGCCAACATGGGTCACATAACAAACCATCCAGAATTCCTTCCCTATCCCCTGACCAAAACTATTATACAAATGTTGCAAATATTTTTCTTCTGCATCTTTGGAGTCTGTGAATCAGCTGCTCTCAACCTCTTGGTGTTGAGACCATGTGTGATCTTTGAGTAATCTTTCATCCTCTGTGCCACCACTGTTGCATGCTATGACATACATACGCACATATATGTGTACACATCCGTAGACTATAGTAGTAAAATATGAGGGCATTTAATATATAAAAAGCTTTTTATTTGTATTTTACGTAACAGCAAAAAACTTCCAGAAATACTCTCATTATTGTCTGAATTATTCAGACTTCTTATGTAACACAGAAAGATGCATGTTTTGGAAACAAAAAATGGAAAAAAGTTATATGATACACTAAATTATTTGTTCAGGTATAATATACCTGTTGTCCCTCTCTAGTCTAAAGATTCATGCTGTTTACTTCATGTATTTTTATATTCCCTTTCCTGGAACTAAAGGGATGAGACATTATTCTGACAAAGTGGAAAACAATTGCCAAGCAACCTGTGCCTCACTCAGGAAATGCACATGAGATCTAAGATCTGGTAAAAGTTCATTGTCCAGCTTTAGAGGAATTTCTGAAGTTATATCACACATGGTATACAGATATAAGCCTGGTCCTTTATACAAAAATCTTACACTGTTTAGCAAACAACTAATATACAGAGTCTGCTAGAAAAAATGTATATACACTTCAGTACTTCACCATACTAATAAATGTCTAGAAGCTGATGGCTAGCACTTTGAGCACCTCTTGTAATTGTGGAGGCCCAAAGTAACTTGTAATAATCTCATAATGGCTCAATAAATTTAGTATTAAAATATTTATACAAGGTTTTCATTTCCTGATACACACATTTTTTAGTGGACTCTGTATGTACCTGTATCAGTTAATTAGAGAAATAGATTTAATATAAAATATACATATATATTATCTATAAAATATTTACAAAGTAGGTTTACAATGGCTTCCTGCAGAGTCTAGGGTGGAAGAATGCCAAAGGGCTGTCTGTGTGCTGGACAACTAGAATGTCAAAGGACTGAAGCTTACTGCAGAGTCTGGTGCAAGTCTGTATAAAAAAGTTTAACATTCTGTGTTGGAAAGCTGAAGAGTCTGAATTGGAAACCTAAAGGGACTGAAGACAAATTTCGAAAAGCAATGATGAAGACTGGAGTTTGTCTGAAGAAGCAAAGGAGAAGACTTCTTGCTTCTTTCCCTTTTTAACCCAGCTAGGCTATCAGCCTATTGGCTGGTGGCCACCTACATCCATGTAACTCTTCCCTCCTACATGTCAGTTATCCCAGGAATACCCAGAACTGTGTTCCACTAATTCACTAGGTATTTCTTAATCTGTTCAAGTCATCACAATTACCTATCACAATACACCCCTTGTCAATCTGACGATATAACCATTTGCTTAAACCACACTTAGTCTGTACATACAATAGCAAGTTCACAATTATGCCCAACATGATACAACTATCCTGCATACAAAAGACAATACACTATTACAACACCCCCATAATAGAAGACAAAGTTTTTCTTTGGGTACTGGTTACTCTTCTACCATTTCATAACTTAAGCATTATAATATAGATTTAACAGTACTTAAGAACTGATAGTCTATGAACATTATGTTACAGAGGAAAAAAACAAAGATATCTGCTTAATATATGTGTATATATTCACAAGCTTATCAACAAAATAGAAAAAAACTAATACAACCCTTGTTTCTATAACTGGCCACACAGTCATTGCTGGTATTTATCACTACCTTCTTCTTCTACCCTTTCTGTATTCTCTTGGCTTTCAGCAAATCTTGAATCTTTTCCTGATGGGATGATGCATAGCTTCATTTCTTCAAATGGGCCATTTGTTCTCCTGCCTGGATTGGGTTGTCATTTCCCATTGACATTAATAGGGCATGGTAATACTAGGAAACACCCTAAGAGATCTCTTGCACTCCAAACATATTCTTCATTTCCTCCATTGTAAAAGTTCAATTTCCCCTTGGTAGTCTGGATCCATCACCCCATCCATACTATAGCTCCATTTTTAGCTTGTTTACTCAGTGGTATGAAGGGCCCAAAATGAGCTCTCAGTTCAACAGAATTCCTTGTCCAAGCCGTCCCCACCCTGGAACTAAGACTTCTAAGCCAGTAGAGCATAAGTTGTGGGAACAGGAAGTAAAAGTTTTGCTAGGGGGTAATTAGGAGTAATGTTTGAGTAGTATCATTCTCATTTCTACCCCTTGATTCCTGCACCCATGAATTTTGGCTATGGGATAAAGAGTAAGAGAGAGCTGATGCTGAGTCAAAGCATATACAACCTTCTAGAGAAGTTTGCCCCAGTCCTGCAAGCTATGGCCACCTAGCTGGCACTGTATCTGCATCTTCAAAAGGCCATCCTACCTTTCTATCAATCTAGCTGCTTCTGGATGGTGAGGAGCATGGTAAGACCAGTAAATTCTATGAGCAGCAACCCATTCATTATCTAACTTCTTTGGACATGAAATGTGTTCTCTGGTCATAGACAATGCTGTGTAGATAAGGGAGATAAGGCATTCTGTAAGTACACAGATGGTAGTTTTAGCTTAGGCATTACATTCAGGGAAGGCAAATCCATACCTGGAATAAGTGTCTAGGCCAGGAAGGACAAAGCACTTTCTTTTCCATGATAGTAGTGACCCAATATAATCAACTTGCCACCATATCACAGACTAACTGACTGAGGGAATAGTGCCATATAAAGACTCAACATTCTCATATACATTTACCAGCTGCTGGTATACTGGCCATTCAGCAGCGGTTGTTACCAGATGATCTGTGGTGAGTGGAAGTCCATGTTGCTGAACCCACACATAAATTCCATCCTTGCCACTATGGCCACTTTGTTCATGAGCTCACTGGGCAATTACACAGGTGGCTGAAGAAAAAAGACTGACTGCTATCCACAGAACAGGTCATCTTATCCACTTGATTATTAAAGTCCTCTTCTGCTCAGATCACCTCTTGGTGAGTATTTACATGGGACACGAATACCTTTATATCCTTCACCCACACGGAGAATTCTATCTACCTCAAATGTTTCTATCTCAAATATGTTTCTTACTCAAACATCTCTGTCACCAATTTTCCATTTATGCTCCTTCCATATCCCTGACCATTCAGCCAGATAATTGGTTGGAGCCCATGAATCAGCAAATAGTTACATATCTCGTTACTTTTCCTTCTAAGCAAAATGCACAACCAGGTGCACTGTGAAGATTTATTTTCCTTTACCACTGTCCTTCAGGGATGTCCCAGAAAGGGACTATAGTGCTGAAGTTGTCCACTTTGTTGGTACCTATCTGTAAACAAACCCTCAGACTTCTTTTCCTCTGTCAGTTGATCAAATGGTCCATCCCATGAGACCACAGGCGCACGCTAGACGACAGATTTGGGAAATGTGTATGAGAAGATCTGGTATAAGTGCACCTACCAGCTTTGGAGGAAAATCTGGAGTCAGATCATGCAAGATATACATGCACTAGAGGGCCTGGTTCTTTATACAAAATTCTTGCACAGTTTAGCAAAGAACTAATATAAATAACCAAACCTTTATTGGTAAGGTAGAAACATTTACTACCTTAATGTGTGCATAATCTAGCATGTACAGTTAAGAAACAGACTGAAGGCTCTTTGAAATGGAGATGTCATCTGCTTCTGCACAATGCATTTGAGCTTAGATAATTTACATGCTGAGTCTGGACTGTTCTCCCCTAAGTATGAGCTCTTGTCTAAGCGATCTCTTGGATAATGGAGCAGCCTCAGGGCATGCTGTCTGTTATCAGTTGGGTACTACCAGCTCTCTTAATGCCTTTGCTAATGTGAATCACCTCAGAAACTGGGGGTAGACTAGTGAGATGGGTCCAAGCACTGCTTTGCCTCTGACCTTCCCTGCAGTTTGCCGCTCTCACCTAACTACTGAGTTTTTCTTTCAAAGCCAAGTTATACTTTTTTCTACCCTCAAAAGTAGGTCTCAAATCCTGGAGCAGTACTCGAATACATTTTCTGTAGAAGTCTATCACTGAACTCTGCTTCAATGAGAACAGTTAGAAAGTAGCTTCCTAAAAAATAAAATGCCATAAAGTACCAGTGCCCTTGGATACGAAGGGACAAATCAGTAAGGCAGCAGTAGGTCAGTGGGCAGGAAGAAGAAGCATTCTGCTATGTGCCTTCCAGGGATGATACTACCACAGACCCCAATTCATACTTGGTAAGGAGTTACACCTCATCTATCAAGAATGTCAGTGGGAATCTTGCAGACACCGTGTTTCAACTGCCAACCTGCCACAATGGGGCAGGTATGCAGGCAAAAGGAGACTCTGGAGGAGATACTGCCTTTTTAAGAACCCTCATGCAGTGCCCAATGTACAAGGAGCTGGGAAAGAACTCACAAATGTTTGATAAGCTGGAAAAAGAAAAGCACTTTTGCTTGCATAGGCTTATACTGTCTTTGGAAGAGGGACCCTGTTGCCATGTCAGTGGCCACGAAGGAGTATGAGAGGAGCTTATCATTGCAGGTTCCTTTGTGTCTTCTACATACTCTCGGCTAACGTTCTGATTCAGTCCATGGCTGAGAAACCCTGAAGTACGAGGTAATTTAGCATGTGGATGATTCACCAGCCTGAATCCCAAACCCAAAGCATTCATCTGACACCCTGAACACACACAGGTCAATGAAAGCTCACCAAGAATGGGGCCTGGGGGGCTTGCAACCTACTTTATATTCAGACTCTATGATGCAGGGTCTGCATAGACTGATGGAAAGTCTAGGAAACCTGGACTGGTAAGGCATGTGGCTAAACCAGGGATACCTGGTGGGGTGAGCTGATAGGCCTCGCATCTATCTTTGGGAAATGCATGTGTTTTGGGAAGGAATGCGAAAAGTAGAGAGTTTGAAGGCAGAGGCAGTTTCTGGAGTTATTTCTGGAGGTACATGGGCTACGGTGGAGAGGAAGGATAGGATCTAGGGTGCAACTTTGCTTCTGAACCTCTGTTATCCACCAGCCCACAGCAGTGTCATAAAATAATAGTTTAAATGAAAACAGAGTTTGCTTAAAAGAAAGACATATGGGAAGCTAGGAAGAACCCACTATACCTTGATCCCAGCATTCCGCAGCATCTCCAGTGTGGGCCTCACATCAGCCTGAAGCTGGTCCTCTACTCCAGTGAGGCAAAGCAGCTCCATCTCCCTCTCCAAGCTCTCCACCACTGCAGCCACCTTCAGGGTCCGGTCATGGATACTCAGCTTGGCTTGACTATATCGGCTCTGAGAACACAGGGGGCACACTGTGTACACGTGTATATGTACTATATGTGTGCTCTACACAGCTTGTTTCTCATCATTTGCCATATAAAAATTTATAATATAGGTAGAGCATCCTTAACTGGAAAATATAAAAGCTGAAATACTCCGAGTCAGATACAAAGTCAGATATAAAAGTAGCACCATCACGATCCTCCAAGGACTTCAGGTTTTAGAGCTAAAAATTTCAGGTTAGGGATGCTAAGCCAGTAGTCTATACAAATAATAAAAAATCCAAAGAACTCTGAATTCTGAACCACTTCCATTCCCAAGTGTACTGGGGAGGGACAATGCATGCTTAGCCTGTCTTGAAGGAATGGAATCTTCTAGCTCTTATGGACACTGAAGGTGCTGGACTCAGACAGAGACTTCCAATGGAGCGAGGCCACTTCCACCCTTAGGCTGCAGCAATATATGGCCTCATAATGGCATGTACATATAATTAGGACTCATATCAGGGGAGAAACAAAGTGCCCTACATGGAAGGTGAGTCTGTGAGTGGTGAGTGACTGATGTTGGCTCACCTCAAAGTCCTGGTACTGCTCTTCTGTCAGCGCCCTTTTTGCCACCACAAGAGTCCGCAGCCCTTCTCGTGCCATGTTTCCACACTAGAAAAGAAAGGGCCAAGTTACTCATGGGTCCTCCAAGGAGCCTGAGGTGACAGTGACAGGGACATATGGTGCTGTCAAGACTAGTCTGTGGCAATGCTGCTGTGCTGTCCTCACTGCTGTGCTGGTCTACTGTTCACAGCATGGGGTTGGTGAGGGCCATACGCCTCACATGGTGTAGATTTTCCTCAATGAGGGGAAATAAGCAAAAAATGTAGAAATTGGGTGTAACTTCAGCATAGTGCTTATTCCAGCAAACTCAGTAAACTCACTATTCTAATCTCCCAATCCCCATGATATCACTAATCTTACTGCTTCTTTGATATGAGAGGATGAGAAACTTATTGGAGGCAGGGCCAAGCTATTCTGGTAGAGGCAGAACATGTTCACCCATGTTCTACCACAGGGCAGACTCTTACTTCCAGCCCACTGTTCTTGAAGTTGACACCAGGAGGTATGCACTAAGTAAAATAAGGAGAGTGCTAATGGTGGTGTTGGGGAGGCCTGGGGGACAAGAAGGCTTCCTGTGGGATATAGTGCTAAGAACACAGATTTAAGAGGGTGGGCATGAAAGCTCTTTGTGCTACATATTGCTATGTATTCTTGGGCAAAAAACCTAGCTATCCTTGCCTCAAGTTTCTACATCAGTAGAAATGAGCTCTAATAGGGATGTTCTGGGACTAAGTCAGTTCATGTGTGTGAAGTCACGTGGCAGTGTCTGGCAGAAAATAAGTGCCATGGACATCCATTCTTGCTGTTGCTCTATTCTCAATTCATATTTCTTGGCCTTGTGAGCCAGGTGGATCACGCAGGATCATCACCATAAGTCAGGGCATTATCACCACTGGACAGTGCTGAGGTGAGAACAGAGGCTGGTGGAGCCCCATACACCTGGCCCTGCAGGTCAGGTATCATGAGGCAGGTAAGAGATAGCCTTGGAGGGGTCACCATTTGATTTGCTTGTTAAAACAAGAAATAGGCAGGCCTGTAATCCCAGTACTCTGGAGGCTGAGGCAGGAGGATCACTGAGAGTTCAAGGCCCACTAATAGTCCAAGTCCAGCCTGAACTACAGAGCAACCCTGTCTCAAAAACATCAAACTAAAAAAAGCAAAACAAACAAAAAAAGAGAAAAATACATTCAATAGGTATGTAAAAGATGTTAATCTCATTTACAATAAGAAGAAATTGCATCAATAATAAAATAGTATTTTCCCCCATTAGAAACAGAAAACAGTTTTAGCTGGTAAAACGTTAAAGAAACAGGTTCTATGAGCACACATTTCTGTAATCCCAGCACTCTGGGAGGCAGAAGTGCAAGTTCAAGCCTAGTGTCTTGGTTATGTTTTTCTCATTGCTGAGACAAAATACCCAACACCCACAATAAAGGAAGGAAAGATTTATTTAGCTTACAGTTTGTAGAGGTTTCAGTCCATACTTGGCTGGTTCTGAGGCACAGTGGCACATGGCAGAGGGCTACAGTTCATGGCAGCAGTACACAGCCAAGCAACAAGCGCAAGAAGGGAGGAATGGCAGCCAGCAGCCTCTTTCCTTCCCTTACATATACGAACTATTCCCCCTAGGGCGGATATAGCTCTCACACCCATAATCCCAGCAATGGATCATGGATCAGTCATAAACTCTAAAAGCCACCCCATAACCACATGAGGATTTGGGGGGACATGCAGACCCAAACCATAACACCTAGCCTGGTCAACTTAATGAGACTTTGCCTCAAAACAGAACAAAACAAAACAAAACAAATAATTGTAGCTCAGTGTGAAGGTCCTGGGTTCAACTCCAGTACTGAAAAAAAAAAAAATCCAAACCAAACCACCTCTCCAGGTTGTGTGGTACAAAGTTGGTAGGGGCTGGGGCATGCCTGTTTGAAGGTAGTTACAACTTCTTTCAAAATTTAAATTGCATTTTCCAAGGACACCAACTTTGGAAATTCAACCTACATTTGCAAATGTATACCACGATTGTATCCATGTAACAGTGATGGTGAATCTATGGAACGCATGCTGCAGCAGGCTGCTTATATCACCAAAAACTAAAAGTTCACATGTTGTGGAATAGGAGGGCAGAGAGGCAGGGACAGATAGGAACCTCTTCCACCAGGGGACAAATACACAGAAAGCGGCACAGCTTATCACCAAGTGCCCAGAAAGTATACTTAAGCTTTAAATTTGAAAGCCAGTTTTTCAGAGTAATATGTTTTATAAGAAACAAAATTTTAGTAACTATTAATGAATACTTAGCTACATTACTACTCAACTATCAAGTTTTGAAGAAACTTTTCTAGCCATTAAAATAATATAATCTAAAACGTTTTAAGGTGACTTTCACTTGCTGGCAGGTTTATTTACCCTTTGAGGTCCAGAATAATTTATGAACTCCTTTATCTAATTGTTGTCTGCCCCTGAAATTTCAAATTTTGAGAACTATTTCAAACTTTAATAATATTTTAAATTTTCCAAACTCCAGCTGGGTCAGTTGTTTTGAACGCTTGAGGCAGAAAGCGTTCAACAAAGCCAGGCTCTGAGCATCATTGCCTTGCTTTGTTTCTTAAAACAAAAAGCTTTCAGATTACATATTACAACATAGACACTGGTGAAGGGTCAAAAGATTTATCCAAGGAAAGGAAATACAATGCTGAGATAATATATGTACATAATAATTTAAATAAAGTTATCTGTGTGAAAAACGATCTGACATATCTGTCTGTTGCAAGACGTTTATTGATTTGACCTCATAAAGCTAAATAAATTAAACAAGTATTGTACAATTAATTGCACATCATTATGACCAAAAGTAATTTTTATGGCATTTTACTAGGTCTTTGGGGAGTCTAATTTATTCATGCACATGATTAAATCAAAGTGCCCTGAAGGAGCTATTGATTCGTATTGCCAATACTATCTCAGATATCGGGTGTGGCAGCTGTCCTGATAGATCATCTCTGAGGTCTGAGGGGGATGAGGGGGATGAGAAACACTAGCACCAACTCTCACACACACACACACACACACACACACACACACACACATACACACACAGGAAGAAGGGCCAGGTTTATGATTACAGCTGGCCTTAGTCTTACTCTGAAATCTGACTATGGATTAATTTATCAAATCAACAATAATGTAACCTGATGAGCCTACATGTAAATCAGATTTGTTTAGGGAGGATTTAATATAGGACTGGTGATACGCCTATCTTATTTTCTATTTTTTTAAGTGAACAAATTAGGATTGACTGAAATTCTAATTTCATTTGCTCATATTTAGGTTACAAAATAAAAATATTAAAGCCTAAGTTTGGTTATGTATGTGAAGTTACTTCAAAATTTTCTTGTGAAATACTTCAATGCTTTTTACTGCTTTCAATACTATATATGAAAAGTTCTAAAAAAAGTAGTAATTTCAGTAGAAAGCAAGTTCTTCATAATTAGCCAGGACTCCTTTCTACTTTCTGAAACAGAACTACAAGCTTTTAAAATAATTTAGTAGGAAAATGCTATTACTTGTAGCAATGACTGATATCTGGTTTTAAATTTTAACTGCTCAACTTATTTCAATGATACTAGTGTCTATAATTTGGAGAAAAGATATTATTTTTGTCATCTGCTTATTAAATTTTATAAAAACATTTTGCACAATTTCCTGAGTAAGTAATTTACCTCTTCTTCCAGCCAATCGTTGTACTGGACAATGGTAGACATAGCAACATCAGCACCTTTCATATAAAATGTGATTTCTGCTGTAGACTCATCCTGTAGTAGTGAAAATACAAATAGGAATAGCTGGGTCACATCACTGTGCAAATTACAGTCAGCTTAATATAAAATGCACTGGGGAAAGCAAGTCTTAGTGAACATATTCCTCTTTGATGAGCTATTTGTACATTTTTTTGGTGGAAACCATCCTTTAAATGGTAGCACAATAAGAACTGAGAAGCTGTCATTGTACACCTTGAGAAGTTATGATGAAATTTTTGACCTAGAACTTGTTAGTGAATAAAAATGTAAGCTGGAATATAAGCATTAATTCTCTCAAATTTTCAAAGTTTAATTCAATGTTTTACTATTTAGCAAACTTCAGAGATATATTTTTGGTATCTGCTAAGAAAAGTGTAACAGAGGTATGTTTTAGTAACTTTACAATCGTAAGTCATTATTAAGTGTAAACTCCATGCTACTTTTGTTGAAGACAAAATAAGTTCAGTTGATTTTAAAAATTAAAAACTCCCTTTATATATTCTTTTTTGGTAGTCTTAGGAGAATTACATCACCAGATATTTCATATCGTTATAATCACACTAGCTTCTTGGTAAAAAATTAAGTTTTATTTTTTAAAAAGTAGAACAAACGTACGACATTTGAGTAAATATTTAACTTTTACCTTTCTGAGAAAAATATTTTTTATCTACTTTAAAAATTGGAAAAATAAATGACTTGAGTAGTAGCACCCTCACTGCAGGCCCCATGAATAAAGGCAATAACTGTGAGCATACCCTGACAATGATGCCCATCCGCTTGCTCTCTGAAGTGAAGGGGAACATCTGCAGGATGCAATAGGTCAGAACTTGGCCACCAGGTGTCTTCAGCTGCATAGAGGTGAGGTCTCTGCTGACCAGAGTGAGCCCGACGCTCTGTGTCCATTGCACCAGTGCAACCTGAAGGGATCACAGTGTGTGAGGTCTGACTGCTTGGTGGATGCTGTGCAGAAATGGCACAGTACCTTGGCATGTAGAAAGCTCACCAAGACATGGTAGATATAGAGAAACTTACAGTTTTGTAGCCCTGTCATGTGTGTATTTTTGAATGACACTTCTGCAGGTGAACAATAAGCAATATGGCAAGAGGTCACATAAGTCATCAAATTTCCTCTACTCAGATTCTAGGGTTCCATGAAAGAGCAAATAAATTGAGTTGTTCATCTTGACTTTTTTCTAACATAAGAGAAAAACTGGTGGCTGGTTAATCAACTGCATGTAAATATGTCTACACAAAATACTGGCCAATGTAAAAGGGGCAAAATAGCAAAGGAGATGGCAGGCCAGGGCTCTGAGCCTGACCAGTGCTGTTCACTCTGTTCTCACTCAGCTGAGGCCTGACTTCCTTATCTGTTATATGGAAAACATGCTGATTAAATGTCTAAGTATATTCCCTGGCATATGCAAGTACTCAAAAGTAGAAGCTAATGCTATTTAGAATTATCAAAATTTAAAAATCACAAATGGGAGAAAAATTTTAATGTTACTTCTTTAGAAATAGTATTTTATTACAGCAAATATATTCTCAAAAAGTCCTTAAGAGCTTCATTACAAGATATTAATTAGTTGATACATGATATACTAATCCTATGTGCAGTTAAAGGAGCACCACCCAATGAGATGGTACTGTCTACAACAGAGCAATGCTGCCACAGAGGTTAGACAGTTCATCAGACAGATGATTTAATAAAACCACAATTTCTTCAGTAATTTCCTAAGGTCAGGCCTCCTTTGTCTCTGTTCTCCAGGGGTGGCCTTGTAGCCTGCCGGTAATGTGGACCTCTCTAGGGCCTGCTGTGGCTTCTTCCATGCCCAGCTCTCACAAGGCAGGGTGAGCTCATCTTTACCTTCAGGTATCACCAAGCACCTATAGTTTCAGGAATTTATCTTGGGTTCTGAGAATTCAAATCATTTCAAGAACATTTTAAATTCTGTTTGCATGCGGGATATTATGAATTTGATCTTAGTGTTTTGTGAAAATCCATTCAAGGAGAAGTTTATACACTTAAGAGTGTTCAGTAAAATTCTCAACAGCTGTAGTTCTAGGCTAACTGGATTAGGTTCTAGAGTTTGGGCAATGGTTCTACCCCCGCAAAATCTCAGCTTTTTCATCTGTGCAAGAGCCAGAATGAGGTCAACTATCAGGTCACGATGATGAAAGACGACACTGGAAGAGCAACTGGCGCCTCACTGTTCAGTGTACTTAAGTTACTGGTCAATTGTGAGGGTGTTATCCTTACTCCTTTCTCACAGAAGCTATTATAATTCTCTTAGGCAGACCAGGAATCTTTTTTAGAGTCAGGTTTCTAAGCAACTTCCCCCAAACCCAACTGCAGAATAATTCCAGTGAGATTTCCAGAATCTGAACTGGCGAGCTATTTCCTTGCTTTTCATGCTGAGAACTCCCAGTGTGCAGGACACGAGGGAAGAAGTGTCAGGGACAGTAGGACAACACCACTCACAAGCTTTCTAGGACTACTGAGAGGCTTATGTAAGTGGAGAGCTAGGAGTGGAGTGGAAAATCAGTGCTAAGCAAGATGCTACCTCAACTTTCTTGGCTATCTACCAGCATGACTGAAAATCAACATGCAGGCTTTGTCCTGAAGAGACTTGCAATGAACACCCTGAACTCCATTCAGGTTCTCTCTAGTGGGTCTTTCCCAAACATTTCTCGGATCTCAAAATGGAATAAACTAGATAAGCAGGACTGTTGTTTTAGGGTAATAAAAATACATACATATTTAGGCATTTAAAAATTACTACTGTTACAAATTATATGTAGATAATGTATCAGAGTAAAAAACTATTAAAACTTTCTAATCCTTTATAAAGTTTACATAATAGAGTTAACCTACAATAAATGGAATAGAATAATTTCAGAAAGTCAAGATTGAGAATGATCCATTATATAAAAATGCCATAGTTTTTTAATCCAGTCTTCTGTGGATGGACACTTGAGTTGCTTCCACAATTTAGTTATTACAAATTGCGCTGCTATAAACATGGGTGCACATATATCCGAGTGATATGATGTTTTCAGATCTTCTGGGAAAATACCCAGAAGGGGAATAGCTGGTTTGAATGGAACCTCTAGACCTAGTTTGCTGAGAAATCTCCAAACTGCTCTCCACAGTGGTTGCACCAGTCTGCATTCCCACCAGCAGTGTAATAGAGTCCCTATTTCTCCACAGCCTCGCCAGCATTTGTTATTGGATGATT
>PVLD010022153.1:0-29872 GCA_004027595.1 Dinomys branickii | reverse complement strand
CTATCCTTATTCCTTTTATTTCTCTCTCTTGTCTGATTGCTCTGGCTAATGCTTCCAGAACTATGTTGAATAGGAGTGGTGACAATGGACATCCTTGTCTTGTTCCTGACTTTAAAGTGAAAGTTTTCAGTTTATGTCCATTTAGTATGATGTTGGCTGTTGGTTTATTATAGATGGCTTTGATCAGATTGAGGTAGAGTCCATCTATTCCTATTTTTTCTAAGGTTTTTAACATGAATGCATGTTGGACTTTATCGAAAGCCTTTTCTGCATCTATTGAGATGATCATGTGGTTTTTGTCTTTGACTGTATTAATACAGTGTATTACATTTATTGATTTGCAAATGTTGAACCATCCCTGCATTCCTGGAATGAATCCCACCTGGTCGTGGTGTATAATTTTCCTTATGATTCGCTGTAATCTATTTGCCAATATTTTGTTGAGTATCTTTGCATCTATGTTCATTAGAGAGATTGGCCTGTAGTTCTCTTTCTTGGTTGGGTCCCTCTCTGGTTTTGGTATCAGTATAATACTTGCCTCCAGAAATGTGTTGGGGAGAGTTGCTTCCTTTTCGGTTTCATTGAAGAGTTTGAGGAGTGTTGGCATTAGATCTTCTCTGAATGTTTTATAGAATTCTGCTGTGAATCCATCAGGGCCTGGGCTTTTCTTTGTTGGTAAGTTTTTAATAACATTTTCCATCTCATTAATTGATATTGGGTTGTTCAGGATTTTTACGTCTTCCTGATTCAATTTTGGTAATTTGTACCTTTCTAGAATCTGCCCATTTCTTCTGTATTTTCTATCCTATGGGAATACAGATTTTCAAAGTAAGTATTAAAGATATTTTCCTTGCATCTGACACAATTGTTTAACAGGACTGGGGGAAGGACAATAACATGGGTCTCTTTGGAGCCATGGGAGGGGTGTCAGTGGGTGGCACGGAACACTGTCCAGCAGGCTGGCGTGATTTGGCTGTGTCTGAGGAAGGGATGATTAGTGCCTGGGGATTAGGGTTGACTTTGTGGCAGGGAGAGAAGTGGGAATTAGTAGCTATTGCTCACACTGGTGCCGCATCCAGAGTTCTCTGTCTCCTTTCCAGATCCTGGCTCCTTGTGTTATACAGAGCGCATCTCAAAATGACATATTTATTGCATGGCATGCAAAGAGCGTAAATACATAAGGTAGTTAGGGGACTTGTGCTTCTCTGGCTGCCAGCCCTCAGACAGTGGTCATTTCTGGGACCCACAGGCCTTCTGTCCCCTGGGTACCAGTGTGGCTCTGCTTTGAGGAAAAGCAAATCCAGATGTCACAGGGAGGAGAGGGGTGACTCCCACGAGGCTTTCCTGGAGAGTGTTTGGACCGGGTGCAGAGTTTGCAGGATGGTCAGTGGCCACCAGCAAGGGCAGAATCCAGAGATGGTTCCGGGCAGATCCTCATCCTGCTGTCTTAATTGAATCATGCAGTGCACTTGGAATTTTAATACTAGGGCCTGGCACTCAAGGCCCATGGCCTGGTGCAGACTCGGCAGGCTCCATCCCAGTTGGACGCTCACTGCTCCTGGAGACTGTGCCGGGCATTTGCCTTCTTATCTCTGCTTGTACCATGTGTGCCACTGGGGCTCCTCCCACACATCCTTGCTGTTTTCAGCCAGCTCAGACCATAGCATCCAGGGATCTGCAGCCCAGGGATTCCTCTTGCCAGGCCTGAATGCCTGAGCACCTCGTGTCCTTTCCTTCTGACTACTCCCCTTCCTGCCTCCTCATTTTGTCCAGGGGATGCTGTGCAAGTTACCAGCTCTGTATTATTCCAGGACTGGCTTCAGCTTAGTGTTTGTGGAGTGAGTGACTACAAGGTGAAGAAAAAAATCCTCATGAAAAGTGGGGGAGGGGTCCCAGACCAGTTAAAGAGGAAAGGACCCTGACAGATACCAGTGCCATGGTGTGGTTAAGACCCAGTTAACAGCTCTGCCTGTTAACTGGGCAAGTCACCCAACTTCTTTGTGCCTCAGCTTCCTGTTCTGTTAAGTAGCGATGCAGTATTACCTACTCCCTGTGTGAATTAAAATATTTAAAAGGATATGAAATTCTTAGAACAGTGCCTGGCATAAAACAAGTATAAATGTCCCTTAGCACATCCTTCCCCGCTCAGGGAAACTTTCAAATTGCCTTACTTGCTGGTAAGAAGACAGAGCCAGAAGCTGGGGTGAACAGAGCCCTACTGGGTGCTCACCTCAGTTTAAATCCTGTGCTTGTGGCCAACTCACTTGGAAACTTCCCGCACAGGTTCCTTCTTACTGGGGAAAGGAAGGAGGTATAAAAGACAATCTAGATCCAGCTCCAGCCCTGTGTAGGGCTCTTTTCAGATAGAATGCCATTTAATCGCATAGCATCCTCTGGATATGCATTCACACTCCCATCCCACAGGAAGCCCAGCTCCAGGAAGGCCAGCCCCTTGCCCAGAGTGACACAGAGATGGGTGAGGAGGCGCAGCTGCACTGGACATCTGATCAGAGACTGGGAACCCTGTGTGCCGGTGAGGGGGCCCAGGAGTGCTCCTGACTGGGTGTGTAGTCCATGGTGCCACAGGAGCGAGCAGAAAGGATGAGTGCCAGCTGGTCATCCCAAACTGGAAGCGCCGAAGCGTCCAGCTAACCCCATGTTCACCCTGCATTTAGCTGAAACAGCTCCCCGAGCCCAGCCTGGATTACAAGGTGGAAATGTCTGCAGGCCGTTTCCATTTTCCAGGGCGTAGGTCTTCTGGGTTAGAAATGGCCTTGTTGGCTTTAAGAATAATTATAACTGTCCTTTCCCCACTCCCGCTGATTTGGAATACCAGATTTCCAATTGACATTAGCACCCAAATCATTTGCGCAGCATTTATATGCAAAGTGTGGAAGGAACGGAGACCATAGACAAGCTCCTAAGGCCTCTGCAGCCTAAAGCCTCTGCAGCTGTGCAAACGTCCCCACTCACAGGGAGCTGGCACGGTCTAGTGAAGCAGGATTCCATTTTGGGGATGAGCCGGGAATGGCCTATATTTACACATCTCCCCCCAGGAACAGGTAGGAAAGCTGCTTTAACTCTACTTTAAATCTTTTAAGTTGAGTCTACATTTTGGAAAATTGTGTTATAACTCAGCTTTTATAGCTCCTATACTCTCTGGGGATGACGTTATGAACAGCCTTGTCTGTCAGCTTCCCAGCTCGGAGGCAGCAGAAGAAGCCTGTGAGAAAATGTACAATTCAAAGTTAGGACTGGTGGTGGTTGGTGGGCGGTCAGAGATGGCCTGGTAATGTTCCAACCTGGTCGCTAGCGGGATGTCTTGGTACCTACTGCTCACACACACCCACAGTGACGGGTGCCCCCAGCCGCCATCATCAGGAACACTGGGCACTGTCACACATCTGTGCCCTAAGAGTTGTGCCAGCTAGGCACAGCCCATACACAACAGCCCGTCCGCAAGTCAGCCCTGCCCTCTCGTCTTCCTCCCACCCTCACCACCCCCACCCGCATATTAGCTGTTGTCTTAGCTGCTGTCTTAGCTGCTGTCACTATTATGGTTGAATTCTACCCTCACATTCATGTCTTAAGGTCCGACCTCAGAATGTGGCTTTGTTTGAGAACAGGGTCATTGCAGATGTAGCCAGGTAAGATTTCCTGGCTGCTGCCTTTATAAAAGGGGAGACTCGGGCACTATCACACAGGAGGAGGAGAAGGCTGTGTGACTCGGGTGGCAGAGGGCAGGGCTTTGCCTTTGCCAGACAAGAAAGGGCAAAGCCAGCCAGCAAACTAGCGAAAGCTGGGGGAGCAGCTCAGAACAGATCGTTTGTCACAGTTCTCAGGGGGAGCCCACCCCACAGACACCTTGTCTCAAACTTCTAGCCTCTAGAACTACAGTGATCAACGTCCAGCTTGTAGCACTTCGCCCTGGGAGCCCCAGGAAGGGACCCTCCCCTCTCTGGGACAGCCAGGGCCCCCGTGACCCACCTCTCTGAAGCAGTTATGAGGGTTGCAGCGGTGGGGCGCTGGCCCTGGCGGTGGTAGTGCCTCCCATGCACCTTCCTTTTAAAATTATGCTGCTGTTCAAGGATGGAGATCTGTGGAACAGAGATGATGTAGTGTAATATGGAGAGACTGAATTCTGAGTGTAGATGGCCAGGGTGATTTAAAATCCTGGCTCTGCCACTTTCTAGTTAAGACTCCACAGCCTAATCAATGCTTTGGAAAAAGTGACACTGCTTTTGGGTTGCAGTGAAAACTAAAGAAAAAATAGGAAAAGCTCAGAGGTTCAGATTTGACTGCTGAGAGGTGTCTTCATTATTGTGACTGATAATGGCTTTGTGGGAGGTGACCTCAGCGGAAGCAGTTGGTGGGAGACAGTCCTCCTATTTGCTTTCTAGTCTGAAGTAACCCGAGTTCCAGCTTTGTGTGCCTGGGTGTGAGAGACAGAGATAAAGAGAAAGGCAGGAAGACAGATCGAGTGGTAGGTAAATGTTTTTCTTTGTGGTGTTTTCCAGATTTTTTTTTACTTTGAACATGTGTCTTACAAATGGCAAATAGATTTTTTAAAAGAGAAATATCTTACTAATGAGAAAAGATTTTACTAATGAGGAAAGCAGGTTAGGTTTAGCAATTTGGTTGAATGTTCTTAAGAAAGGTCCCAATTATACCTAGCTCCTAGAATTTCATTCTATCCCACTCAGATTGTATGTTTTCATAAATGTAGTTGTTTGCATTTCTAATTACTGTTTAGGCAGAGCTGGTTTTAATAGTTATGTTTAGTAAAGAAAAACAAGGGCAGGCAGAAGAGCCCTGTGGCACTGTGCCTGCAGCCTGGGCTGTGGGGGGCTGCCTCTGTGAGTCACTGAGCTTTCTCGAGGCCGAAGGGCCGCCTGTGGACTGGGGTCAGGAATGTAGGACCCCACGTGGGAAGAGTGTGTGGGGCTGCTGGAACTCGCCAGTTGGTCTGGGTGTTTTCAGCCTTGTCCCAGGCTGGCATGCTGCATAGCATTAGAGGGGGTTTGTTGTTGTAGAGTGTGGTATGGGTTTCTTGGTGCATGCAGGGACTGTCCCCGGCAATGGCTGGCACCACTGAGGGAGAAAGGCCCTGTGCTAGAAGCCTGGTGACTTCTTCCCGCAGAGCTTCCAGTGCCTCGGTTACAGACAAAGACAGGGCTCTATCGTCAGCTTGAGCGAGGCTGGGGGGCACTCCCTGCCCTGGTGGTCTTGCCCTGGCACAGGAGCCTCTCCTCCTTCGGTGGTCCAAGGAGGCAGCTTCCTGAGCCTTGCCCAAGTGTGACTGCAGAAGGAAGGTCACGCCAGGCCAAGCCAGAGGGTTACTGCGCGGGGCAAATGGCAAGTTCCTCCCGTGTGTTGGGGATTTATTTTTATTTCTTAATTCTGTTACCAACAGAAAAAGACTCTAAGGAGCCTATGATTTTATTATTATCCAGGAGCAGTTTGTAGGTTGTCTGTGGGATGCCTGCTAGATGTCCCCAGCTCTTAAGTGGCTCCTTGTCTTCCCTGGCTTGGAGAAGTCTGCCTTGTGCTGGGGCCCCTCGCTTGCGGCTCTAGGTGCAGAGGTGGCAGCCAGAAGATAGGTTAACGATTTCTGGTTAACGGTGTGGTGGTGCACACCTGTAATCCCAGCATGTGGGAAGCTGAAGCTAGAGGATCCCTGGGAGGTCAAGGCCAGCGTGGGCTACGTGGTGAGTTCAAGACCAACGTGAGCTACATAGCAAGACCCCCACACACACACACAACACACACAACACACACACAACACACACACACACACACACACACACACACACACACGTGTGCTGTTGATGAATTGGGTTGCCTATCACACTGTCCCATCCGCAGCAGGATTGCAATCCCACGCATCACCAGCAGGGGTCTCACCAAGTCTGTGAACGCTGGTTCCTCCCCCATCCCAGTTCAAAATCCTGGAGCCCGGTACCATCCCAGCCTAATGAGACTTACACAGGAAATGGCTAATCGCAGAAGGGAGGTGCATGGGGCCAGAACCGTATGGGGGGAGGGGCGTTGCAGAATAAATCAAGAGCGTATCCGTCCTGAGAATCAGTGAATGACGAATGAAGGAAGTATTTGGCTCCCACAAAAGGCCTTATTATTTTTTGCAGTGATAATAGAAAATAACTTTATTGATTGCTGGATATCACTGTATTAATAACGACAAGCTGGGCACTTGGATGTAAAGAGCCTATGTTTAATTTAAAGCATTCCTTCTCCATGAGAATCAATACCTATGGCATTTAAATCAATAGTTAAATGCCACCCACTAGTGAAATGCTGTCCGGAATTAATTCTTAGGCTTAATAATGCATAAATACTCCAGGAAAAGGGAAGGCTGTAGGCTAAGAGATTGTGATACTGGGGTAAGGGAAAAGGGGGGAAATTGGAAGCAAGCCACTAAGTGCTGGTGACAGGTATCACCAAGACAGGAAACGCTCAGGCCCGCAAGCCTGAGACTGCCTTGGCCCCTCACCTTTGGCCAGCGTTGGCAACATGGCCGCAGGGGGCTGCTTGTGTAGACACGGCCCCAGGGGCCCTCTAACCCTGGTGGAAACCAGTCTCCAGCTCGGGGCTCTGTGGCTATGTGCTGCCCCGAAGCAGGCCGTCTCTGCCCAGAGCAGGCCTTACAGCCAGGCAGGGGCTTCATTTTTCTCTTAGTGCCAGCTCTGTGTGCAAAACACAGACAAGCCACTGTTGAGTCATTCGCCGTTGAAAGCTGTGTGTTGTGCAAAGGTAGTTGCTCACTAATATGTCGTCATTTTGTCCGCATCTAACACATACCGAGTACTCCCATACTCTGGCCAGAAACTTAAATGAAAGTTTGTTGATTAAAATTCCCTGCATGGATTTCATGTAGCACTTTATCACTGGGTTTAAGTCAGCCAAGTGATACGGTACAGGGCTGGGGGCGTGGCTGGATGGCAGAGCCCTGCCTAGTGTGAGGGAGGCTCGAGTCTCCAGCCCCAAAAAAGGGGGAAAGAAGGAAGGAGGGAAAGAAGAGAGGGAGGGAGGGAGGGGGCGGAATACAGATCTGTCTGTGCTTCCTAAACATTGGTAAATGTCTTAGGGACGCTTGGACTTGGGAAGTTCTTAGGAACCCACATCAGAGGCAAAGACACATTGTATCTTCCTGAAGTACTAGTTTTACTCAAGATTTTGTAGGTGAAATTAGTACATTATAGCACATGTGGATGTATTATGGAGTAGAATATTAAACTTTCTTAAGCCTTGTAGGTATAAGACACGATTTCTCATGTTTGGTACCAGCTGTGTCCTCTGGTCCTCTTGCCATTCACCAGTTTTAAAAGCTCTGTTCCATATTTTTTGTGGTGTTGTCATTTTATCTTTCCTAAAATCTTGTTTTATCATTATGAATTAGAGGTTTGAGTCAACAACCCTGACTGTCCGGTTACATAGACGATGCGCAGAGTAGTCAAGGGAAGGTGGGAATACAATACAGACTCACCAGCAGCTCCTGGCTGTATGCAGCCACCCTGGCCCCCCAAGGGGCCTCCAAAATACAGGTGCCCAGCCCCCTCCCCTGCAGGGGACCTGGATCCAGCTGCTTTAGCATGGGGCCTGTGCACCTACATTGGGATCATACATCCCCTGTGGTTCTGGCCTGCAGCCTATCTGGAAATCAAAGAACCAGCCAGTTTATTCCGGCTGTAGATATGGGGGCTGTAAAGTGGTATCCCATGGACCCTGTGGATGAGGCTATAAAAAAAGAAATCAACATTTAAAATCAGGGTACTTTGTAGCTTTTCTTTAAAACTGAGAATGCAAGACACAAAGCCCACAGTCACAGCTGAGCATGGCTCCTGCTTATAGGTGGCTCACACTCCCCGGGTCTCTGAGGTCCTTTGTAGCCAGCGCCTGGCCCAGTGCCTGGCCCTGTGCGAGCTGAGGTTTTGGTCCCTGCTCAGTGAATACGTGGTCCTGCGTAGGCTTCAGGCCTGTGAGTCTCAGACCTACTTTTCCTACAGGGCAGCAGGAGTCGGCCCACCTCCTACCCTCAGGGGAGCAGCTCCTCTCTCCCCAGCCTGGGAAGGGAGCCATTCTGGAGAGAAGTCTTCATCTCATGGAAAACTTGGGCTTGTGATTAAACTCATCCCCTCTGGACTTTGAATCCCCTCCCTCTTCTTCCGTTCCTAGAGGTCCGTTCGTCCTCCCTACGGCCACTGCAGTGGAGGCCCTCCCTCAGTGCCTCGAGAGCACCCTGCCCCTTTCCCTGTGGGTCCCCTGCTAACCTTGAGGTCCGTCTTCCGTACTGTGTAAGTAGGAGCCCAGATGCCAGGGGGAACGGGATCTCCTAGGAAAATGAGTTTGGGATTCCAAACAGCAGGCTTGAGTGATGAGCGTCCAGAGCAGCCGATGTGTCCCTGGTTGGAGCGGCGGCTGTGAGCCCGGAGAGGAGCAGGCCCGCTGGGATCAGTGGCCTGTGTCCCTGCTCAGCTGTCAGAAGCAGGACCCATACCTGTCTTTCATGAGATATTCTGAGGACACTCTTATTCTGGGTTGCCAAAGGTTGCCGCTTGGATCTGTCACTTGGCGGGGTTGCATTGTTTCATCTTTTATTCTGGTTGCCCAAGGCCCGACCTACAGTTCTTCCCAGCCACTTGCTGTTGTGTCTTCCTCATTCACCTGAGTCCAGAACGAGCACAGAAGCAGGGCGCGTGTTTAAAAGGAAAAGAGCAATCGCATTTATACATCTGACTCCTCTGTTGCTTTTCCCAGACTGATTCTTTCTGGGCTCTGAGCATATATGACTTAGGCCCGCGCAGCCTCTAATGATGCAGAAATGATGGCCCAGGCCACTGGGTGGGTTCTGTGCCCCTTTCCCCCAGCAAGAAAAGCATTGGCTGGCCAGCCTGGGTCCCAGAATCGCAGTCTCTTGTCCTGAGCAAGTGACCATTTCCATGCAGGACTCCCCAGTCCTTTCTGTCCCCTGTACAGCATTGGCAGTTCTCAGCATCAGCCTCCTGCTCTCCCCGTGGGGCCGCCTCAGGTGTACTGTATAAAAATCAGGCAAAGTCAGAAAGCATTCATTCTCACCTCACACCTGTCAGACTGGATGGCTGTTATCAAAAGGACAAGAGGTGGTAAGCACTGGTGAGGGTGAAGAGGAAGGACCCGCACATGCTGCTGAGGGGAATGTAGATTATTGTCATTGTGGAAAACACTAAAGAATTTCTATGGATAGATGAATGAATGAATGAATATTCTTGAGCCTTCTAAAGGAGAACCTGCCATTTCCCCAGTAAAATTAACCTACAGGACCTTATGCTAAGTGAAATAAGGCAGACACAGAAAGAAAAATCTTGCTTGATCTCACTTTAAGGAATCTTTAAAAACAAAAATTGAATCCACAGAGATGGCAAGGGGAGAAAGCGAGGAGAGGGAGAGATGTAGGTCAAAGGAACGCGAGCAGCTGCTGTATAGACTGAGCAAGTCTGAGGTCTAATGTTCCACGGGGGTCTGTGGCTAACACTTGCACTGTATTCAGGGTTTCTGCTGAAAGAATACATTCTAGGTGCTCTTGCCACACAAAAATAGCTGTGAGATGAGAGATATTAATTTGTTTGACTGTAGTAACCATTTTATTATGTATATCAAAGATGTATCCCTTAAACACACACAGTGAAAATATTCATTCTAACCTGTTGGAAAAAAATGTAGAACCAGAAATATCAGGCATATTTTCTGATACATCTAGATTTTGTATATTTTATCTCAATAAAAGGCCAGGCATTTTTATTTTTCTTCAGGAAATATGTTTATCAGAGACCCATTTTTAACCACTGTGCTTTTCTCCAATCCCACGGAAATGTGTAGTGTACAAAAGGAACATCCTAGGGCTAATCAACCTTTTAAAGATATTTACTTAAAGCAGAAGAATCTGTATACATTTTTAGAAAAAGTAATAGATGGGATTAGAGGTTTTGCAGACAACAATGCCAGGATATGTGTGTGTGTGTGTGTGTGTGTGTGTGTACCTGGGTTACCGTGGCAACAGTCTTTTGCTATGAGTACTAACATGCCAAGGAGACTGTATTTTCTCCCAGTGGGATTTGAAAGGTTTGGTGAAGGCAACCGCTGGGTCCGGTGCTTGTTTCTGTGCTGCGATTCAGTCCGATGGATTCTGCCCAGCATGGTGGGGCCTGTGCAGTGGCCCCACAAGCTTGGAAGGGAACCTATTATTTATCAGTCAGAGCATCACTTCCTTGTGCTGTGAGATGTACTATGGGTCCTGGCACCCAGGCTGGGGTATCATTGGGATTTCTCCAAAAGCCATTCACAGAGGCTGGCGGACAGGCTGTGGCTGTTTGTGCCTGTTGCACAGGTCAGATCTCTCTCCTAGTGTGTGCTGGTGAAGGTACAGCTCACACAGGACATCTAGACTGAGTCCCTGCTTTGGGCCAGGCAGCAGGAATTCAGGAATAAAAGACAGCCCGTCTCCAGGGAACTCTGTGCTGAAGAGGATGGGGGCATCTGGGATCACTGTGAACATCACAGACTCTGAAGAGCAGATCTCTGGGGGACAAGGAGGGGCGCAGCCACAGCAGCCGGAGGCCCTGGTGGGTGAGTGTGGGTGCCTGAGAAGGGACTTTGAGGACACTGGGGGAGCACAGGGAGGTGCCAGGGAGCCGGAGAGGATGCGCCAGGGCAGGCAGGGACGGAGCGCAGGAGACGCGGTATTGCGCTGAGGAGTTGGGACTGGTCCAGACTGTGTAGTGTGCAGGTAAGAGGTCTGGATGGGAGGAACTCAGCCCTATCCATCTGCCAACAGAGGTCCACAGACTGACAGGGCTGCAGAGGGAGGGGACAGACTGGCAGGACCATTCACCACAGGTGTGAGGGCCAGAGGTGTGAAGTGCGGGACTGGCGGTACGGGGAGACTCGTTCATGCTCACCATTGTACAAGGCTTCGTGCATCCAAGAGTTTCTTTCTTCCCTCTCCCACTTATGCCCAGCAAGAAGCAGATCTATATTTACCAGAACCACACGTGAAAAGCAACTTTTTAAAAAGAACCTTTATACTGAATAAAGTTTCAAACACAGAGCATGTAATTCCTCACCAAAGGGGTCTGTCTTTGCTAAGTGGCACTTCAGGGAAAGGGGCTTGAGATCTGCTTTATTATAAGTAACGGTTTCAATTCCAGCAGATTTGTCCAGTCCAGGCTGCCTATGCAGGCCCCAGATGGCCTTGCAGTGTCAGGTGGTGCTGTGACTGTGTGCTGGGTATGTCGCTGTGGTGTGACACCGAAGTGGTGGTGAGCACAGACTGAGCATGCCCAGACGTTCCTCCAAATGTGAGTCCATGCACCTGCCCCCCGGCTCTCCTTTACACGTGCAAAGCAGAGCAGGATGATTTCTGCACTTCTCAGAGCTTATTATTTTCATTTCTCTGGAAGGAGCAGGCAGAAGGTGCTGTTGTTGAGAAACAGCCCCCCAATCCTAAGTGTCCTCGGCTCCCTGGAACTCACCACGTTAATCAAACAAGAGGATGCGTCTGCAGCTTCTCCAGTGTCTGTGGCTCTGGAACTAAGTGCAGAGAACTCCAGGAGGGTCTGTGGCTGCAGTGGGGAGAGGGCAAAGGCACGGTGGTTTGGGCTCACTTCAGGGCCCTCTGCAGACCCCAGACCGCAGGCAGAGAGGCCTGGGAGGGGCTGGGAGCAGGCAGTGCTGGGTGTGTGTGGACAGAGTGAGGCTTTGGTCCATTCCGCTCTGTGGTGAGGGATGAGGGCTGTGACCCTAAGGGGTGAACCAGCAGCAGGGTTGTGTGAGAAGACGGTCCTCTGCTGATCTGTTCAGGCCCAACGGCGTCTTCTCTTCCACTCATTTGTTTTTTAAAGAATTGTGCTCAAACATAGATAACAAACTGTGCCATTTGCGCCATCTGTTAAGTGTACAGTTACCGGCATTTGTACCATTCACAATGTGGTACAACCATCCTCATCATCTCCAAAATGTTAGTGTCCCCCTGAGCAGAAGCTCTGTCACATCATTTCCCCTCCCACCACTGCGGTTGCTTCTAGTCTGCTTCTCTACAAATCTGCCTGGTCTAGATACTCGCACATGTGTAGATGTACAGTGAGTGGCCCTGAGCATGCTGCCCCTGCCCCTGCCCCCCACCGCTGAGCCTCTGTGACCTGTGGGTCCTTCCTCCTGTGCGTCACTTGGGTTGTGCTCTGCATGGCCTTGTTGGGTCCCTTGGCAAGCCGAGGGCAAGGCCCCTGTCTGGAGTGCTTGGTTGGAAGCTTCTTTTGCTCAAGCCGATTCCTCCATGTGTGTGGTGGACTGGTTCTCTGTCCCTACAGTCCCCTGCTCATGGGGGGCAGTGGTACCAGCTCACTGAGCAGCTCAGCCAGTGTTTTGTCTTTATCAGTGTTGGAGGCGGCACTGCCATCCCCTGAGAGTTTGTGGAGCCCTGTGTTGTTGGTGGAGATGCTCGCCTGGCACTAAATTCCTTCCCTATATAAGCCTCAGCTTTCTCTCTGTCCTTTTCACTTGCCTTGTTGCTGGCACAAAATGCCCAACACTCACAGTTTAAGGGAGGAGAGGTTTATTGCGGCTCACATTTCAGTCCATAGTCTGCGGGCTCCAAGGCAGGACTGCATGGCATTAGGGCCTGGTGGAGAAGCTGCTCACCTCGTGGTGAAAGGAAAGCAGAGAGAAAAGGAGATAAACTCTCCCAGGCCATGGCCCCAGTGACCACCTCCCCCAGCTAGACCCCTCCTCCTAACAGCAAGCCAACTGCAAGCTCCCAAATCCAATCACCTTGCCAAGCCCTGCCCGTGAGTGCATGAGGCTTTGGGACACCTTTAGATGTAAACCATCACACCCTTCTATAAAATGGGGAAGGACACATGCCGCATGGCTCTCCTGGTGTGATACCTGGATGGTGGAGGACACAGGATAAGCATGTCCAGCTTCTCTAGTGTTCCCACCTCACCGTCTTGTGAAGAGTGACTGAGTTCAAGTTGTGAAAACTTCGTGTGCTGGTGCTTGGTGCTAGATACGTGTTTCCTATCATCCTCACCTTCTTTGTAACCTGCATGACACAGCTTTTGTGAGGATGAAAAGTCATCCATATAAACTGTTTACAGAGTGCTGGCATGTAACAAGCATGTAATAAACACCAGCCACCTGCATGTGTGATTGCATCCAAGCCAGCTCAGCACTGAGGCTTGGTCCGGGGCCGTTTTCAGCCTAGGACTGCCACTTGGCTGATACAAGGGACTCAGCTGCCCAGGGATAGCTACAGATGGGCTGCCTACATTTCTTGTGCTTTTCTTCAAACTGTCAGAGAAGCCATGCGTGGTGATACATGTCTGTAATCCCAGCACTCAGAAGGCTGAGGCAAGAGGAATGCTGAAAGTTGGAGGCCAGCCTGGGGTACATAGTTCAAGTCCAGTCTGAACTGCATAGCGAGACCCTATCTCAAAAGAAAAAAGACACCCAGAGAAGTAGGGCACCCCAGGTGAGGGATGCCAAGGGGAGTTCTTCTTGGAGGTTTGGTGAGGCAAAAATAAGAAGGGGATGAATTTGGACTGATCTGCTGACTTCACAGCAGTTTCAGTTGTTTTTTTTTTCCTTTGAAGTTTGGAAACAAATCTTGCAGCCGGATTCTTTCTAACCTCCGGCAAGAGAGCCTCACATTCCCTTGGCGTTTGGAAGATAAGTGGGCTTTCCTGTTTATGTGGGTACCTGCAGTTTCAGGCTAGAGTCTTGTTTCTTAAAACCATGGGAGAAATAATTATCTTCTCTGAAAACCAAACTTATCTCAATGCCCCGATTTCAGCTGCCAGTGATCAGAAACCGCAGCCCCACTGGCAGATGGCGATGTGGTGTGTTACAGAGCCGAGTGGAGAAAGGACCCTGAAATGAGAGGCCCTGCCTGGGGAGGCCAGTGCAGAGGATGCTGGTGGCCTCGAGTGTGTACGTGGCATTCAGCAGGGTGCAGATGGGCAGGTCAACTGGTGACACAGGGCCTCCTGGGCCTGACCCAGCACTGCTGGGTGGGCACACTGGGTTCTTTTCTCTTCGCTGTCCACAGCCTGGTGTCTTTATGTCCTTCCCACAGGTGAGACCTGGGTAAAGGAGAGCCTGGTGGCTGAGTCCCATGGTGCCCCCAGCAAGGTGGCCCTGCAGGTTCCACAGGTTGAGAAGGCTTGGTCTAGGAGGGAACTTCAGACTTCACTGCAGTGTGCCAGGAATCCTGGGCATGGTTCCCCAGGGGGCGCAGGCCAGATACAGATGAGCCCTTGGCTGGCTTGGTCAGCTCAGGGTGCTTCCTCTGTGGGAGGGGGTTTGGAGTTTTTGCTGCCTTCATGGGAAGGGGGGTACCCCGGGCATGACAGGGAGTTAGAGGGGATCATCTGGAAGACCTGCAAGCAGAACACAGCCAACAAGGAGCCAAAGGGAACATTTCCAGGTTAAAAGAGAAAAATAACTCCGGAAGCTAGGTGTGGTGGCATGCGCCTGTAATACCAGCACTCAGGAGGCCGAGAGCACTACAAGCTCAAGGCCAGCCTGGGATACATAGCATGATCCTGTCCCGAAAAACAACAGCAACAGAAGTATTTCCCTGGAAAGGGAGTTCCTAGGACAGGGAGCTAGGGACACAGCCTGGGCCCAGTGCTTAGGCAGAGCAATGGAAGGCAGGTTTGCTTTGAGCCATCTGGAAAGAAGGTGGTGTAGAAACGGGGCCCAGGGGCCCGCGTCCCCTAGCCACCCCTTCCCTGTCTCCCCTGTGCCCTCCTGGGTCTGTGAGTGTGCAGAGCAGGGAAGGAGGCATGGGACGGCTGCTCAGGTGGCCGCAGTGACAGAGCCTCACCATGCTGAAGCAGGAGGGCAAGGAGGCCACTGTCCTTGCTGTGTACTAGAGAGCAGGGCCCGGACCAGCAGCCAGTGGGGACATCACCACAGCCTTTGCCATTCATCCCACAGAACTGGACTCGGAGCTTCTGCTCCACCTCCTTCCACAGTGTCCATCCGTCCCGAGTCCTCTACTCCTCTGTCCTCACACGGCCGCCGTCATCCCTGGGTCAGAACTGCTGCCTGGTCTCGCCGCTTCCAGCCCTCCCGCTCCTTCTCCTTTCCAGGCACAGTGCGTGCTCCACCACAGACTTAAACAGACTCACTTCTGCCTTGGGTGTCTGGATGATACCGACCCCTGAGAAGGTGCTGGTCGGGAACAAGGCCTCGGGTGTGGGGAACTCAAGTCACAGCCCCAGGGATCACCTCCATGGGGAGGGTGACACCGAGCTGGCCGAGACCCAGCATCTGTGCCCCTGTGACCTGGGAGAGGACAAGTGGCCACAACTCTGCTGTTGACAGTGGGGACAGTAAGCCCAGGGCTGAGGCTGGGCAGGGAGAGGTCTTTCTTCAGGGCCCCCACTTTCTCCTTTCCTACATGGACTCGTACTCCCTGCTTCCTGAGGGATTTCAAGGCGCTAAGATTTTGTCTGGCTTAGAAAGTTGCTATAGTCAGTTGCCTTTGCAGCGGGGGCTACACTGCCCTGCCCCTTCATACCTGGTTGAGCCATACTGGGTGACCCCCCATCCTCTGCCCCACTCTATGAGGGTGAGGGGCACTGGGTGGCTATATTGCATCTACCCAAGGACACAAGGTTAAATTCCACACATACCCCTCCCCGCCACCCTTACTGCCCCCGCCCATGTTCTGCTCACTGTCCCGGAAAAGCACCCACCATGTGTCCCAGCAGCCTCTCCTGTGACCTCTAGGGGCAGTGAGCTGATTCTAGAGGTGACTGGCTCTGACTTTGCTGATCAGTATGGCTCCTGCTCCCTTGGTCTAACCTCAGGGGAAGGGGAGCACCCGGTGTGAGTTGGGGCTCTGCCGCCTCTGGCCAGGGCCTGGGGCTCCCACTGGGGTCAAGCTGCTCCTCAAGAGTGATGTGCAAGCCCCCAGAAGCCTGGGGCCCAAGATCAGGGTTCAGAGGGTCAGGGCAAAATGTTACCATCATCACAGAGGGATTGCCTCTGTCCCTGTCACCAGAGCACAGTGGCCCTGGGGCAAGGGTCATGGAGAGCCAAGTGCTCCGCTCAAGTGGGGTTCGAAAAGTCTGTGGCTGAGGGGAGGGAAGGAACAGAGAGGAAGGGGCTCCAGGGGTGATGCCAGATTGTGGGTGCAGGGCCGTGCTGGGGGCCGGGAGGCAGTGGTGGAAGTGTGCAGGGTGGGGAGAGATAGTGGCACCCCAGGAACCTTGATCGGCCTCTACTGGGCAGCACCAAGGTCCTGTGGTGCTGTGGGGTGGGGGCGGTTCACATATATACATGCAGCCCTGTCTCCTCGGGCCTCTGCCCGCAGGAAGGCATCACTGGCTGAGGCTGGGCCAGCAGGCCCAAGAAGGACAAGGAGGAGGAGGTGGTGGGAGGAAGGCTGCTTGCTCTGGCACCTGGGTTGCAGGCCTGGATGACCAATGGCTGGGATAGGCAGTGGGGCTTTCAATCCAGCTAGGAGGTCGGGTACCCCTGGGGCTCCTCCAGGATCCACACAGCAGATAAAGGGCCCCTGGCTTGAGTCAGTACCAGGTGCTGGCTGTCAGTACAGGGCACAGAGGACAAGTGGTGGGTGCACCAGAGCCTTTGCATCTTTCCCGCTCCCTCTCCCTCTCCCTCTCGCTCCTCCCAGGAAGGGTCAGGCTCTCCAGCATCCTGTCACACCAGCTGTGCCATGCCTGGTGCCCCACACACCAGCCACCTTCTCCCTGGCACCCACTGAACCCTGGATGGCTCAGGCATTCCACTCTGCTCCTGTCCTGCACAGACACCCCCTCCATGCCTTGCTGTTGCTGTCACCAGCGTCACTGTCCCCAGCCCCAGCCTCCCTGGAGCAGCCCCAGCCGCTGCTTGTCCCTCCCAGGGTCTGTCTGGGCACAGGGCCTTGGTGCACTGCAGCCTTTGTGGAACAGAGTGACAGCGAGCTGCCAGCTCCCTGCCCATGTGCATGGCTGCTGGCCCACAGGCGTGGGAAACAGGCCACAGGACCGAGACGCCCAGGGAGGCTGGGCGTGGAGCGGTGAGTCAGGAAGTGAGCCTGCCCTGGAGGAGACACCGAAGCTTTGGAGACCTTGAGAGGGCCCTGGATAGAAGGAGGACTGCGGCACAGTGAGGCCACCTCACGGCCGGTCACAGCTGCCATCGGCCCTGTTCACCCTGCAGAGGCCCACAACTGGGCTTGGTGCCCCATGCAGCTCTGGGAACCAGTCAGACTCCCAGGGCAGGGAGCTGTGTCACAGCAGAATCTGCCAGACACTGGCTGGTGGACGAGACCCTGACGCCAAGACGTCACCAGACCGAGAGGAGTGCAGCCCCTGTGGGAGTGTGGGGGCGCCTAGGTCAGGGAGGAGCCTGCTGTGGGGCCGGTGGCGGAGGCAGTCCTCAGGAACAGCCGCATCACAGTGTCCTGCCTCCCCCTCCCCCAGCTGAAGGCTTCAGCAGGGCAGAGTCCCAAACATGGACTTGAACACCTGCCGTACTTTCCGATCTGGTCTAGCTGAGGTCTGCTCTGGGCGCCGTGTGGGTGCGTGGTGGTCCTGCCCTCTCTCTCTTTCCTGAACCCTATCATGTGGTACAGGGTTCCAGGAGTTGCCAAGCAGGGCCCTGCATCCTCCAGTGCAGGGCAGCCCAGATGGAAAATTTGCCCTCTGAGGGTTGGCCAGAGAGAAGTGTGCCGGGGAGACCTGAGGGAGCCTCTTCAGCCTGTGGGACAGAGGGCACTGTCCATCTCCACTGTCCCTGTCACCAAGTGGTAGGGATGAGGGCGTTTGGACACACAGGTGCTGCCTGTGACAGGGAAGTCCCTGTCCTCCCCAGACCGACACCACAAGGCAGGCTCCCTCCGAGAACCAAGAGTCCACACCTGTCCCGCAGAACTTAGCCAAGTAGGACCCAGACTGGGTGTTGTCGGCTTGAAGTCCGTCACTTGAAGTCAGCCAGGTGACAGGGCGTCCAGAGGGCCTCCAGACCAGAACTGTCCCCAGGGCACCCTGCAGGACTAGGGGTGATGGGACACGAGGAAGCCACTGAGTGTTACCTTTCACTCTTGACCTTTCACCCCCGAGGTCTGGAAATCGGGCCTTTCCAAGCTCTTTCCACAGAGCGGAGTGGGCCTGGGACTCACACAGGAAACAGTGTTTCCTGTTCCAGCACCTGAGGGTTAGACGTTGTCAAAAGCACACGCTCTCTGAGAGGAGGCCCAGCATTTTGAGACTGCACTCTGGGCTGCTGAGCACTGGTAAACAGGACAACCCAGCTCGAGGCAGGTGCGACATACTGTGCTGTCCTCATGCACCTCAGGCCTCACAGGGGCCTGCTCCGCCTGACAGTCCGCATCCCAAGCTTAGCCTCAGCCAACACGGGCTTTTAGAACCTTCTGGAGTCTTCTGTGGGGCCTCGTGTTCACTTCCCGTCCTTGCTTCTCCCCTCTCAGCAGTGAGAGTAGAGTACCTTGAGCCTCACCAGCCAAGAAAGTACAAGCCTAGAGAAAAAACCTCATGGGAAGCCAGGAGCCAAGGGTCCCAGGTTGCAGTCCCAGGAGGGAAAGGAAGGGATTACTCCTGGCAACGTGTGTCTTTTCTGGGGAGTCTGAGCCGCAGCTTTCCTCTCCAGCGTCTCTAGATGAGAGCCATCCCTGGAGTGACGATCATCGGGGCTTTCCAGAATCATCTGAAGCATTCCTTTTATAAGGATGGGTGTTCTTCATGGCAATGAGTCCACGAGTCTCTGTGGTCTTTTCAGATGGAGTTTTCTTTTTATTTGTTGGTGCATTTTAGGTAGACATAGTAATCACAGTCATCACCGGGAATTTGCACCTGTACATGGTCTCTCTTGCTTCTTTTTCTGCCCATTCCCGTCCCCTCCCTTCCATCCTTCTTCTTTATTTACAAAAGCTTTGTTTTCATCTTTTCCTTCTATTCTTTTTTTGCTTGTCCCTTCTTTCCTTTTAGATGATTAAGATAAGCTCCCCATAAACATTTAGAAACTGCATCACCCATAACTGGAAGACAGGGCTGGGGTCTGTCCGTAAACCTGTAGCTGATTTGTAACTCTGTCCTGAAATTAACCACTGAGAAGAAATGAGTTAAAATGAGCAGACTGGTGATCCCATCCCAGCAGGCTCTTCGGCCAGGACCACAGCATCTCAGATTGTTCTGGAAGCTTTTTTCTGCCAAGGTTGCTATCAGTAGGCAGGTGCCAGAGCGCTGGGTCCACTCATGGCTAAACTGAAACAATGGCCCTTGTGTTCTGCTGGTGAGAGTGTCCCCAGGCACGCTGCTCCCTCCCAGGATCAAAGCCTCGGCTTCCTTTGTGGCACCTGAGACAGCAGGACGGCTTGCGAGTTCCCAGCCTGAAGACTGAGGTGGGACTGGAGAAGGGATCGACTGCCTATCTCCTGGGTGGCTCGGGTTCATTTCCAGTGTGCCTGACAGTTGAATTCCTGCATCACCCACCTCACAGGCCCTGTCCTGAGATGCTCTGGGAAGCATCTCTGCAAGAGCCAGAGAGATGGCTTTTCCAGGCTGGGAAGAAGGTTGGGGAGACCAAGATGCGTCCCTACCAGGGGACCCGTGGCCCACCTTACCCCTTCCCAACAGCGGGCGTTCTCTTTCCTCCCTCAGCACTGGCTGGACCTGGTCTCTGGCTGTGGGCTCCCTCCCCCTGTCCTGCCCACCCCACACAGCACATAAGATGCCCACACAGAGAAGCTGGAGGGCAGAGCGGCCCAGGATCACTTTCTGGGCCACTCACAGAGAGGCAGGCGGCTTCTCGTCCTAATTAACCATCGTCCCACAAAGCTCTCTGCAGCTGTTCCCACCCTGACCCAGCCCCTGTGCAGCCGCTCAGAGAGTCTAGGCTTCAGATCCCCATGAATGAGGCTCGTTCCGATCCAGCGGAATTGTGTCGGCCTGAGTTCGGCTTCCCATGTGTTTAGCAGGGCACCATTCGGCCCTGCTTCCCCTCTGCTCCCTCCTCCTGGTGCTTAGGTCACAGGCAGAGATAAGGGCAGCAGAGTCTGCCGGGGTTGTTCTGTCTGGACAATGTGGACTTTGTGGCCAAAGGTCTGGGTTTAGTCTCTGCTTGTGTCATTCCTGAGTCACGTGACACTGGGCAAGTTATACAACCTCTTGGCGACATCTTCATCAGCTGTGAAGGTGCAACATTGCATAGAGCACTCATCTCATAAGCTTGCTGGGAGGAGTTAATCAGTTAATCAGCAGGTCCAGTACTGTCTGGTGCATCCTGTGTCTACAATTCTTAGCTGTGACAGGGAGGTTGACCACAGTGTCATTGATACTGTCATTATGGAGTGGCAGAAGATGGTGGAGGGACTTGGGGCTTGGAGTCAAGGGATGTGGCTTCAGGCTATGGCTCTGCCACCCCCTGGGGCAGGGACAGGGTGCAGATTCTGAGCCCCAGTGCACCTGTTTCTGAAGCTGGGACTCAGAGTTGAGGATGAGTGTGCGTGAAGGCCCAGGAAGCAGGGCCAGAGGGCGGTGTACCCCACACCTGGCTAACTCTGTCCCCTTTCCCTGCAGGCACACATTCTGGCAGTTCCGCCAAGAGAACCCCAAGACCAGGGTCGGGGGTCCTCCCCCAGAGGGGCTCCCAGGCTTCAACAGTGGGGTAATGCTGCTCAATCTGGAAGCCATGCGCCAGTCCCCGCTCTATAGCCGCCTGCTGGAGCCTGAGCCGGTACAGCAGCTGGCCAGTAAGTACCACTTCCGTGGCCACCTTGGGGACCAGGACTTCTTCACCATAATCGGCATGGAGCACCCTGAGCTCTTCCACGTGCTGGACTGTACCTGGAACCGGCAGCTGTGCACCTGGTGGCAGGACCATGGCTACAGCGATGTCTTTGAGGCCTACTTCCGCTGTGAGGGCCATGTCAAGATCTACCACGGGAACTGCAACACCCCGATCCCGGATGACTAGGGGGCCTCTGGGACAGGCTTGGGGCCACACAAGCTCCTCCAGAGACACTGCAGAGATGTCCTTTGGGATCCAGGTGCTACTGACCTCTCAGCCAGCCCCTCCCTGTCCCGAGAACATCCCAAGAAGACTGACCTTTCAGTTGCTGGTGCTCAGGTGCTAAACTCAGGGCCAGCATCACAAGGACAGATGCAGGAATGTCTTCCAGTTGGCTGGGAAACGGCATCTGAGAAGAAAAGCAAACAGTGCCCTTGCACCCAAGGAATCAAAATCCTTTTAAGTACTGGCCTTTCCTGGACCAAATATAAATTTGATTCAAGTTGACCAGCTTGTGTTTTGTGAGAAAGAACAAACATCACTGCTGTAGCTCTGGGTGAGGTTAGAGTGAGTGAGCCAGGCTTCCAGCAAACAGCCAGAACGCAGCATCCCAAGGAACCCGCCCTTCCTCGTCCTTGCCCAGGAGGCCATGCTCTTCCTCTCAAGATGCCATGAGCTTGGCATAGGCTTCATGCTCCACCTTTTCAGGGGAAACCTCCAAGGACAGCGGGGCCCTTGTAGCAGTCTACGCATTGTGGCCTTCACAGCTTTTAGCTCCCGGTTACGTCACAGAACTCCTGTATCCTGCATCCCTCCTACAGCCTGCAGCCAACCCCGGTGACCTGAATGCACTAAGACATCAAGTCCACCCCAAAAAGAACAGAGATTGGCCGCTGCGAGGACATGCAGTAGAGTTGCCTGCACGTGGAAGATTCATTCCAAAGAGGAGCCCAGCTGTTCACAAGCCCAAAGCGTATCATCACTGTAGCCTCTTTGTTTAAAAAAAAAGAATTCATCCTCGTCCTTTCCTACCCCATAGAAATTAGGGTGTGGTTTCTTTATTTCTTCTTGTGATGGATTCCTCTGCAAGTAAGCTGCGAACTGGAAGCCCATGGAAGTCCATTTCCTTAATGGTCCAGCTGATGTCTGGGGCCAGAGATGCTATGGGTTCATTCATCTTATCCTGTTTTAGTTTCATTTCCTTTTGAATTTCTTCTCACCATGTGTGAGAGAGCTAATAAATAATCTTTGTGAACACAGTGATTCATGGTGTTTATTCTCTGATTGCAGCTTCCAACTGCAGGAGGTTCTTAATAAAGAGTGTGCCAAGCACCAGGCCGAGTTCCCTTCTGCTGGTTGAGCCAAGCACACTCACAGTGGGGCTCTGGGGACCGGTGGGAGGTCAGGGTCGAGGGTACGGGCAGGGTGGCTTTCAATTTGGGTCAGAATAGAGAATCATTTCACTGTAGCAAGTCCCTCTGCTCGTGGGACAAAAGCAACCCCATCTATTTTCATACTTCTTAGGCCAGACCTTCCCCTCAGACCGTTTACCCTGTCTCCTGACAATGGAATGCACGTCTCCCCTGACCAGCCACTGGGGCCGAAAGGGCCTGGCCTCTTAGTCACTTGATTTGTGGTTTGTAGCTACCAGCTATTGAGTGCCAGCTGTGTGCCAGGCATTGTGCTGGGGCCTTACCCATGCGATGGATGACACTCATGAAAACCCCAGGAAGGTCAGTGCAGTTCCGCAGTTGGTCTCAGTGCACACAAGCAGTGCAGACAGTATCATACACTGCTTATCATAGCACTTTTCATAACAGGAAAAACCTATGAAGAACTTAAACGGTTGAGTGGGGAAGCAGATACGTAACATGCGCTGCGTCCCCGTAATACAGACAAAGAGGCGGAGAGCGAGCCTGCTTTGATCTTGTCAGCAGTTCAGCTTCTAAAAAGCCCTGTGTTTCAGACACATTAAGAATCAATCATTTCAATGGGGAAACAATTGGATTAAAGGCTAGAGAATTTTAAATTCACAATAACAAAGGCACGGTTCCTCAATCATTTCGATAATTGAAGCACTTCCAAAGCTCCGAGTGTCTTTTTGTTATTGCAAGGGAAAGCAGTGAACTGCTTGGCCAAAATGGGCACAAACCCTACAGCGTCTCCCAATCCCTTCTGTGGTCACCCAGGCCAGAGCTCCCCTCCTGTGCCCTCGACCTTGACCTCGTCAGCTGTGGTGAACAGCAGAGTCCACAGGGGAAAATAGAGCGAAAAGCAGAGTCCACAAGGGAAAATAGAGCCAGGTCAATGCAGCCGCAGGTTCCTGTGCTTTACCACGAGTGGCTTTTTGACAACTCCCGCCATGCTGGCTCCCCCTGGGGGTTCCTATTGTAATCAGCACGATGCAAACAGAACTCATCGTGCTCTGCTCAGTGAGCTTTGTGAAAGCTTTCCCCGTCAAGTTTGTGCCTGTACCTGTGAAGGACTAGAAGCCTGAAAAGAGAACACTTCGGGGTCCTAAAATTAAGGTATTTTTAATCTTCATATTTCTGTATTTCCCATAATGAATATTAATTGGTTTTATAATAAATGCTATACATTTTTAGCCACAGTCTTCCCCAAGTACCGACAGGGAGCTTGCTGGCTGTTTCCCAGCTTGTCAAGCTTGGCTCCAGTTGATATCACCTGCAAGAAAGCACAACCGAGGCTACACAGGCCACGAGTCCTCAGCTTCCCCAGTGGATGCCCTCGTTCTGTAAATACAAGTAATCCCATAACCGCAGCTGCAGGCCCCGCCTTCTTTTCTTGGGTACTGTCCACCGGCAAGTAACAATGGCCTTGGGAAAACTTGCTGTCTTGCTGATGAGATGGATTCTTGTGTGTGTGTCAAGCCAGGCAGGCTGCAGCGACCCCATGGATAGCATTTCAAGCCACAAGATGCTGTGGGGGCTCCCAGCCTGGCGCACACCAGGGTTAAGTGCAGCCGTGGCCTGGCCCTGCTTGGACTGAAAGCCAGGTCTCCAGCCATTTGAACATTTCCCAGCTGATCTTTGCTTGGGAGGCCATGGATTGGGCCAAATCCAGGTCACACAGGGCAAGCCAAAGTCTCCAGGCCAGTAAGATGGTGTGAATCTCAGAGCCTCCCTCCTGAACCCACCTTCTGTCCCCATGACCTGGGCCATCCTGAACAAGCAAGGTCACCTCTTACCCATTTCTGGGCTCAGATAATGAGAGCCCCTGCTAAGGGGGGCTGTAGGAGGAAAAGAGATGTATAAGGACTTGGTGAGCTGTGTAGTAACACAGACGCAAGGGGAGTCTGATCATTATCACCTAAAACGCCCTTTAAATAAGAGACAGCCACTCAGGGCTCATTCAGTGTGTTGGGAAATCTCCCTGAATCTTTGCCCACTTCTTTGTTAGCCACAGCTCTCTGACCAGGGGTCCAGAAGGGCCGGGGGGGGGTCCCTCAGCTCACAGCTCCTCTGTTAGGGGGGCCTGGGATAAACCTCTTCCATCTCTGAGCCCCAGTTTTTCTCCACCTGTCAAAACAAGGAGGCAGCTGGTTGAGTGGATCTCTGAGCAGAACATCTCGCCCAACTCCGGGGAGCAGCGGTGTTTCACACACACCCCCATGGAGATCACACGCATCCAAGGGGTTCACACCTGTCCAGTGAGTTCCCAAAAGCTGGAGCTGGGAGTCCCTAGGCAAACTTTCCAGCCGTCAGCTGGCCCTCACCAGTGTGGAATTTATGACCACACAATCTGAAAGTTGCCA
The DNA here is from genome assembly GCA_004027595.1 of Dinomys branickii. Taxonomy (NCBI): domain Eukaryota; kingdom Metazoa; phylum Chordata; class Mammalia; order Rodentia; family Dinomyidae; genus Dinomys; species Dinomys branickii. Next base: position 5,280 of record PVLD010022153.1, on the reverse strand, counting down.
AAAATCTACCCTAACCTGCTTCGCTCCCTTTTCTGGTCAGGTAGAGGGAGGGGACAGATCTGTGTGGGGAGCAGTTTGGAGTCAGGAGAGAATCAGCTGCCATCCAACAGCCCCAGCTGCCCCGGTTGCAACCGGCTCACAGCTGCGCTGGCTGAACCTTTCTCAGCACGGCTCACATGCCCAGCTCCCAAACGGTCCCCTGGGCACAGCAGCTCTGTAGACAGCACCCACCCTAAAGTCACACAGGGGAAGCACTGAGTGCCAAGCCCCCGCCAGAAAGGGCAGGTGACAGTGCCCTATGGGATGCGCAGATCGCTGGCCAGCCACGTGAGGCAGAAGCCCTTAAGCCAGCGCCCTAAAGGCTGCGTGCTAGAGTGGCTCAGCTTCCAGAGATCCCGAGCTGCACCCTGTATGTGTGGAGCAAGTGTTGCACATACTGAGAGCTGGGGCCTTTGCACTACTCCAAGGTCAGCTTGTTTGTTTAATTTTGAGATGAATTCTCACTAAGTTGGCGAGACTGGCCTCAAACTCAAGATCCCCCTGCCTCAGCCTCCTGAGTAGCTGGGATTATGGGCGTATGCCGCCACGCCTGGTTTTGTTCCCTCTTTCCCTGTTCTGCACTGCCTCAGTGCCACCTGCCTGGGCTACACATATGGATTTAGTGGGTAGCTCAGTGGGAAGGTGCAAGGGTTCAGTCCTCAGTGCCATAAAAACAAGCAAAAGTCCCCACACCAGTCATGAGCCATCTTTCAGCTGCTACCCCAGGACTCTGGTCCACCCCATCCACGCACCGCTGGATGGACACCTGTGTGTCCCCACCACACTCATCCAGGCAGACCCTCAGCTTCCCTGTTCCCGCTCCTGTGGCCCCATGAGTTTGTGGTCATGGCTTACAAAGTAGACAGACACTTGTGTTTCTGACTGAGTGCTGCCACCTGCCTGCAGGGTGGTAGCCCCTCGCCACTTTCACCCCACAAGTCCCGCTTTCTGCACACATTGTGCTTGCGTGTCCCTGTTAGCACAGGCTTCTGAGTTCTGATCACATAGGGAGCTCCAGGGCGGGCAGCCCCCAGTCATGGCTGCCATCACGGCCCACACTCCAGCTCCTGGTGGGCAGAGCCTGGGACCACCCATGCGGGCACCCTGACACCCCTCCTGCCCCCACTCAGTGTCTGCAGCCCCATCAGCCGGGGCTGGCTGCTCCCAGGGCCAGAATGTCTCTGCCAAGACACCCTGCCCAAGGTGCAGCATTTTAGTTTGCCAGCTGTCCGGGTTAGGAGGCAGGTGTTCCTCTTCTGTTCAGGCAACAGACAATGGCAGGACTGTTGCTAATCTTCCAAGGCTAACTGAACATACACTTAGGAAAATGTAAGTGCCTAGTCAGGGCCAGGAGCTTCCTAGTGAATTTGGAGCCGTCTCCACCTGACCTGCCTTTCAGGGATTAACTCCTTTCTAACCAGGAAGCCACAGCTCCTCTCCACCCCGTTTAGTGGCTCCCACATCTCTTCCTCACGCCCTGCCTTCCTCCCAGGACCCTGCCACCCTGCCCTGAGACACTCCACCCAGAGCCCTGGAGCCAGAGGTTCTGTAGGGAGCTCCGTTTTTGTGGGAAAGAGATGTCCAACCTCTGTTGGGTGATGGGGGCTCCTCTCCATCTGTGGGGCTTGGACTAGAGGCTTCTCCAACTTGCCCTGCCACCAACCTGCTGTGTCACCACAGCAAGTTACTCCCATCTCAGCCTCATTTGCCTCCTTTAAAGCAGAAAACAGTTGGACAGAGTGTGTAGTTCAAGGCCTAGGGGAAATGAACTCTTTTCTTTCTCTTTCTTTCTCTCTCTCTCTCTCTCTCTCTCTCTCTCTCTCTCTCTCTCTCTCTCTCTCTCTCCTTTCTTCTTTCTTTCTTTTTCTTTACATTTTTGGTGTTTTGTCACAGGGTCTTGCTATGTAGTTGAGGTTGGCCTTAGAGCTCTCTATGTAGCCCAGGCTGGCCTTGAACTCGTGGCAATCCTCCTCCCTTGGCATCCCAAGTGCTGGACTTAATGCATGAGCCACCGCAGCTGGGATGTGCCCAGAGTCCTGCATAGCCCTGCCTGAGGCCCCCCCCCCCCCCCCCCCCCCCCCCCCCCCCCCCCCCCCCCCCCCCCCCCCCCCCCCCCCCCCCCCCCCCCCCCCGTCCTCACCGCCTTTCTTCTCTCCTCTTCCTGCCCTGGCTCGAAGACTGAGCTGACGTTAGGCGCCTGTCCTCTGTCACTAGTGCCACTCTGAGCACATCTCTGCAACACAGTGTTCTTTGCTTGTTGAGGGATCCTTGTAAGGAGCAGCAGCCTTGCTGAGGGATGGTCTGCGTGTCCCGAGGGCGTGTGGGAAGCTGGGATGCGGCGCCTGGGGGCTGACTACACAGCGTCCTGTGGTCCCCAGCACAGACCACAGGAGAAGGGAGGAGAAGCATCAGAGCCTGTTTTAAGAAGAGTCACACCAGGCATGACGGCACATGGCTGTAATCCCACCACTCAGGAGGCTGAGGCAGGAGGATCAAGTTCAAGGTCAGCCAGGGCTATATAATGAATTCAAGGCCAGCCCGCACTATATAGGCAGACTCTGTCTCAAAAAAATAAAATATAGAATAAAATAAAGTTGATTGGAAAAATGCCCTGGCTCAGGCTGAGCCCACATTCTCTGATACTTGGCACTGAGCTCAGGCGGCCGGGTTCCTGAGGAGACACCCACGAGAGGTGTGCGAGATAATGAAGCTGCCAAAGCACAGGCTTTCAAAGTGGAGCCAAAATCTGCAAGAGGTGGAGCCCCACCTGCTGTGGGCAGACTGTCCCAGCAGACCTAGAGGAATGAATTAAGTCAATGCAACCACCCCTCCATGCCCCCAAAGTCTGTCAGTAGGGTAACATCTTTAATCACCAATCAGAGCAGCTTTGCAGTTCAGGATTTCTGCCTGGCCAATGAACTGCCTCTGAGAGTGACAAGACGCTCTCTAACATGCGCAGTTCATCACGTGGGCCACTATTCGGGGCTCACTGTCTCAGTGTCCCCAGTGCAGTTCTTTGTTTCCCAAATAAATGCTATTTCCTTTGTCCTTAGTGTCAATTTTCTCTGGTTAACAGAGAAAAACAAAGGAGTGGAGGGATTCAGAGAAGCCAAGGGAAAAATGTGGTTCAAGAAAGAAGAGGAAGTGCTTAACTAAATACTGTGAACCCTGAAATAAAGCAGGATGGAAATTATCCTGCGGACATGAATACTAAAAATTCAAGACATGAGCCAGGTGTGGTGGTGCACACCCGTAACCCTAATAATCCTAGTACTTAAGAGGCTGAGGCAGGAGAATGGCTCACTGAGCATTTGAGGGCAGCCTGGGCTATACAGTGAGTTCAAAGTCATCCTGGGCTGTACAGCAAGGCCCTGTCTCAAAAACAACCAAAAAATGAATTAAAGGTGTCATTTTAACTGTGTCTTTCAGACAGAGCCAAATCAGACTGGTCTTCTCCCCTGGGGCAGATTGACAAGGACTGAGTGTCCCAGGAGGGAGCAACGTTCTGGCTTGCCAGTATTTGTGCCCGGTGCTGCAATCAGCTCATGCTGGCCTGGGAGAGCTGATGGTTCTTCCTGTTGTTAAATACAAGATGAATCACACGTTATGTTTATACCTCAATGTCCCCCGAGAGCCTCATGGGTAAGGCTTTGGGAATGTGATTGGGTTTTAAGGCTTACAGCTGACTTGCTGTTAGGAGGTAGGGCCTGGGGCACCACATGGAAGGGTCATCTCCCTCTCTGCCTCTCCCTGCTCTCTGCTTCCTGGCTGCTGTGCGGTGAGCAGCCGCCCTCTGCTAGACCCTTCCCACATGCCTCCCTGCCTTGCAGCCAGCTGTGGACTGAAAGCCGTGGGCCAGACAGACTGAACCCTTCCTCCTCTAAGTTGCATTTATTTGGTATTTTTGTCCCAGCCATGAGGAAAATGACTAAGACATTATGTAAACTTTCAATGAAATAAATTATTCATAAAACAAAGATAATCGATATTCAAAATTCCCCTACGTGTGGTTATTTTGGTGCATTTGCTCTTATTTACACCCTTGAGGTAATCGGTGTGGTCAGAACACTGTGGGACGTTTGCTCTGTGGGTTGTCCTCCAGCTCCAGATGGCAGCCGACACTGGTGATACCTGGAATCGTGGGCACTGTGAGCCTACAGAGACTGGTGTGCGCCACAAGCCAGGGCTTTAGGTTCCAGACAGCCAGTGCTCATGGGTGCACTGGGGTTCCCGTGCTTTTGCAGCTCTGCTCTTTTTCTCTCACATGCACAGATGAATGGATCACTTACAGGCAGAGACCACCACAGGGACAGAGGGCAAATTCCAGGGCCCTTAGCCTGTTGCTTATGAAAGGCAGGATCTGTTTTCTTCTGAGGCAGTCGGGGACTTAAAAGTGGTTTTTGCTAAGATGCAGCGACTCTTCACTTGGGCTAGAGATGCCTAATAGATAACTAAAAGCAGAGCCAGTCTTGGATTTCGTGTTGAATCTGCTTCCTTTATCTCCTTAGGACTTGGGGTCAGATCCCTGCTCTGCTCTGCATATGTGGGTGTGGTTTCTCTTATACGACACACTCAAAATATCAACACCATAAAGAGCAAAATGAAAGAGAGATAATAGGTAACAGGGAGATGGATCTTTGGCAAATGGGAAGGAGACTGAGAGATGGAGGGAGAGAGAAGGAGAAACAAAAACCATTAAGATGTGTTAGTACAGGTCCTGACTCCCCACAAGGAATGTAGCCACTATATACTGCAAACGTGAGCTAATAAAAATAAACTTTTAAAAATTATATAGGGAGAAAGATTTATTCAGTGAAAACTACAATACTCTGAAAAAGGAGATTGAAGAGGAGTTCAATAAATGGAAAAACATACCCTGCTCATGGTTAGGAAGAACTAACATTGTAAAAATGGCCATACTACCAAAACTGCTGTACAGATTCAATGCAATTCCCATTAAACTACCGTTAGCATACCTCACAGATCTAGAGAAAATATGCCTCAAATTCATCTGGAACCAGAAGAGACCCAGAATAGCAAACGCAATCCTGGGCAATAAGGACAAGTCAGGTGGAATCACAATCCCTGACCTGAAATTATACTACAAAGCTACTGTAATAAAATCAACCTGGTACTGGCTCAAAAACAGACCTGAGGATCAATGGAACAGACTGGAAGATGCAACCACAACGAAAAACCCACTCAGCTACCTAATATTTGACAAAGGGGTCAACCAAACCC
>PVLD010022152.1:0-29878 GCA_004027595.1 Dinomys branickii | reverse complement strand
TGGGACTTTCCCACGTCTCGCCCCGGCAGCCTGGTCCGCCCTACCACATCTCCCCCGGCATCTCAGAGAAATACGCCCAGTTTAAACTTCCCAGCCAAGGTCCCGGCATTCACGCTCACCAAGTCTGTCTCGAGCTGGTGGTGTTTATTAAGGAGGTTCGCTCCCTTGCTGCTCACCCGGTCGCCATCTTCCCCGGATCGCCATAAATCGCTTTTAACTCTACTAAACAGATTAAAAAGAAAGAATTAAAATAGTTGTAGTTAATTATCCGTTAATGGACATACAAAATAAAAAGATATAAACTACAATAATGTGTAGTAGGATGTACATGTAAAAATGCATTTTTAGATTCAACTAAAGTGATCGATTTTAAATAAAATATATGAAATGTAAGATGTACTATGTTATTTAATGATAACTACAAAGAAGAAATCTGTTATAGTTGCACAGACATAAAGAGAAAGTAATAAAAGTAACCCACTACAAAATTTCAAAAGTCTCAAAGGAAGAAAACAAATTTGAAAAAAAATAGAAAGACAAAGCAACCAGTAAATAAGAATAATAAGCCCTTACATATCAATAATTATTTTAAATGTAAATGTATTAAAATTTCCAAGAAAAAGATGGAGTAGCTGCCTAGTTAAAAAAAGAAAGGAAAACAAACAAACAACAAACAATAAGAAGGAAAGATCCAACAATACACTGCCTTCAAGAAACTCATATTAGCCTTAAGGACATGTATAGACTAAAAATAAAGATATAGATATGGAAACCTTATGCAAATGTTAACAAAAGAGAGGAGGATGGCTGTATTATTATCAAATAAAATTGATTTTCATTGAAAATCTTGCAAATGAGACAAAGAGGTTCACTACTGATGGTAAAGGAGACAAACAATCCATCATAAGATATAACAAGTATAAATATATGGGCGCTGAACCCCGGACCATTTGTATATCTATATCTATGTCTATATCATATATATATATAATCAGGTTGAGACAAAAATAGAACACAATGCATTAATGGTAGAGAACTTCAGTACACTACTGTTAGTCTCTACCAGTGATGGTGAACATTGTTGACACTGCGGGCCCAAACCCCACTAATTTACGGCATAGTGCTACCACTGCAATTAAGCCCAAATATTGAGTGTTTTATTTTAGAAAATAAGCAACATGGCAACTTGGCTCGCATGCAGACAGAGCTGTGCATGCCCACAGTGGTACTTGTGCCATAAGTTCACCATCATGGATTTATACCATCTTCTTAATCCAAAGGTTTTCTCTCATTCATTTTACCATTTGATGATATCTGAAAATTATTCTTGTGCTGTCATACTACCTAAATATTATATTTGTGGCAAAGTTTTGGCTCCGGAGGTTTGTCTAGAATTCTCTCAACTAAGAAAAGCATTTTCTAAACTGTGAAGAATATTGCCATATTATGCACAGAGCCGTGTATGATCATCATGAAAGTGAAGGTACATTATCTGGTAGCCACTTGAATGGCTCAAAGGATTAAAATTATTCCATAGTCACTTTTAATTTTTCAATTTGTTGCTTTCTCTAAAGTGATGAAATGACATAGGCTTTACATTATTTAACTTAAATAGAAATACACATATCCCAATTAATTTGGAAATTAATGAGATATTTCCTTCAGTTTAAGGTCTTAAACTCAATTAATTAAGTTTCTGCACACTACATTTTATACTATTTTAATAAAATTTCTGGGCTTATAAGTAATTTCACATTGGAGAAATGGAAAATGATATGCAATGAGCCAAACACAGTGATAGCAAATCAAAATAAAACAGAACTGAATCTTGTTTTATAAAAAATATTAACATTAACATAAAGACAAACAAAAGCACAGTGAACATTTTCAATAATTTGTAGTTTTCAATGATGTAGAACTAAAATTATAAATAATCATTGACGTCTTCAATGGAAATGATAATTCAAATTTTACAAGGTCACTAGTAAAAGTAAAATGTTTATGTTAAAAATGTATTACTTTTATTAAAATATAATTTCACTTGTTATTCCTCATCAGGTAAGATATAAATTCTCATGACTAGGCTTACTACCTCTTGAAAATACAAATTGTTTAGTTTATTTTCCCATAATTATTTTTTGTTAAAAAAAGGAACAAAAGTTTACGTGAAAGAAAGTCTAGAAAAACCAGTATAGGGAAAGAGGAAAGTGTAAATGTCACAATCCATCCCCGGTCTCTGTGATTGAAAGTCAGATGTACATTTGGTCAGGCTACTTTTTCTATTTATGTAATAATCTTTATAATTTAACATTTTTCTTAATATATTCTCTTCTAAAGCATAGTATACAGTAATAACATTTCCATATTTAAATATTTGTATAAAATAAACAGATTATCTGATAATAATATTGACACATTTAACTATTTATGCTGATCAGCAGTTTGTGGGAAAATAAGATATTTCCACACCCTAGTCTATAACAAGGGAATAAATTACATTTTGATTGATATGATTTACTCAAGAAAAGTTAAAGAAGGATCAATCACAAGTTATAGAAAATATCACAACATTTTGGAAAAGTTGCTAAATTGTTTTAAAGAACAGATTTTGTATTTATTCATGAAGGTTTGGGAAGTTCCTAGTTTTCTATCTTTGTTGAGTATTATTAGTTTTTAAAAATCTTTGACAAATTATTATGTATATTTTAACATCTAGAGCTTATGCTATTTATATTTATATGTTAATCAAGAATATTTTACATACTTTTTAAATATTTTCTATGTGTATTTATTTTCTAATTCATTTTTTCTTTTCATTACTTTACTTTTCCAGTAGATTTATTTGATTTGTAATGGAGATGTATAGGTTATGATATTGAAAAGTTACACACTGTATTGTTTTATTTGAGCATTCTTTTTAAATTGTCAATTGACATATACTTTTCCATATTTTTTGGGTACAACGTAAGGTTTTGAAACATCATGATAAACTCAAATTAATTAGCATATCTACCATGTTAGAATTTCTTTTCTTTGCAGTTAGAACATTCACAGTATTCTCTTTTAACTACTGTGACATATAAAATACTCCATTATAAACTATACTCACCTTACTGTTCTACTCTCTACTTTTTAGGGATGACTTACATCCAGCTTGTGTGAGATCATGGGATCTCTGTCTTTCTTGTGTTCTGCCTTACTCCACTTAATGTCTTCTAGATTTATCCATGTTGTCTCAGATAATGGGATTCCCTTCTGTTTTAAGCCTGAAGAGTATTTCATTGTATCTATATGCCACATGTTCTTTACTTTTTAAATTTTTATTAGTAGGAGTTTGCAGCCCATAATGAATACTTCCATTGTGGGGGAATAGCACATGTACATAACACAGTTCAATTTGTTCCCATTCTCTCCACCTGCTCTCTATTTATTTTGCCAGCATCACATTCAATTATTTATCTTAGAACCTCTTATAGAGTTAGTTATCATATATATAAACAACCAGGCTAGGCCAAAAAATATGTAAAATATGTAAGACAATTATTCCAAATCAAAGCACACTTCTAGATACACTGTCCATGCTGGATTATAATATTTTTCTCTTTTTTTCTTATATCTGCCTTTTATTTTGCACTTTGTTAATCTATTGAACTTTTGATACAAGAGAAAGCACATAATATTTAAACTTAAGTGTCTGATTTATATCAATTAATATTATGGTCCCAGGAAGCACTCATTTTCCCCCAAATGACTAATTTCTCCTTCTTTATGGCAAAGTAGTGCTCCATTGCATATAAATAACACATTTTCTGTATCCATTTATATGTTCATAGACATATAGGCTGTTTCCAAGATTGAGCTATTATGAATTGTGCTACTATGAACATGGGTATACACATACACTGTGGAATGGTGTCTTTAACTCTTTTGGGGACACACTTAGAAGTGGAACAGTTGGTCAAAGGAATTTGTAATGATTTTTGAGAAATCTCCATTCTATATTTTCTTTATTTATGAGCCTATTAATGTACTCTTAGGTTGACTCCTGCAATAAGCAATGAGAGTTCAGAGGTCTTTCAACATATTGAAATCATGTCCTTTGGATATTTACCCAGTAGGGATTGCTAGGTCATATAGTAGTTCTAGTTTAATTCTTGTTAGTAATTTCCATTTCTAAATAGTTGTAATAACAATCCTGCCTGCAGTGTGTAAGGGTTCCCTTTTCTCCATATCCTCACAAACACTCAGTTTTGTCTGTTTGATAGTAATGATTATCACTGGAGTTCTATATTTGTTCTAGTATAGTTCCATCTTTTGGAATTTTTTGTTCTAATTTGCACTTCTTTGATTAGCAAGAACATTTTTATGTAATATTTTATAAACTTGTTTCTATAAATGTATATTTATTTTCAAGTTATATTTTTCCCACTGGTTTACTAGTTTCCATGGTAAATTGATCTGATATTTACTTTATATTTATGTTAATATTAAAAATTGCATCTAGTATGCTTGTCTTGTACCTTCCAATTTCCTTCACCTTTGTATGTACTCAAAACTATTTTTAAGTATGGCAACATGAATATGTTTTATGTGATCATTTCTACTTATTTTCTTATATACTGAGAAAGGCAACCTCTAAACCACCCAAGATGTGTAAGTCTTCTATATTTTCTTCTAGTATATTTAAAATTTCTTCTTCCTATCCACCTAGAACATTTTGAGTATGAATATGATTCGTTTTTAAATTATCAAATATTCAAATAGTAAAGTCATATTTCCGTATGATTTGAGAGAATTAATGAAACCTTTAAATTAACTAATACTTGAGTTTATATTTTTAAAACTGTTTTTATTTGCTTGATGTTTATTCCAGATATATACTGGTTTTCATTCTTATAGTTGTTAGGCTATGACCCTCTCAATTCTCTTTATAAAAACATATTTGATGCTTTGTATGCATTTTTACCTCCAGGTACATTTGAAAGTTATGCTAATATACTTCAAAAAACCACTTTGATGATTTTACTAGCATTTTAACTTAATTGTAGTTCATTTGTGATAATTTGATAATTGTATAGTACTTTCTCAAAGGAGACAATTGATGACGTTTCTCTGTACACATGTTATAAGTAGGGTACTGCTTTTTCATTTTTAAATAACATTGGAGTGTTTTTAAACAACCTTTTCTGGACCACAAATATTATTGAGCATGAATAACATGATTCATAATATTGATTTTAGTTAATTTTGCTTTAAAGCAGAAAGTTATTACAAAGCAAACAGAAGTCTTAATTTCTGTGGAATATAACTATTTCTATATATTTAGTAGAACTAAATTTTAAATTAATAAAATAAATCCAAAGATTTAAGTTATATTGGGGAAAGAATATGAATATACAATTATGAATTCTTGCTTCAGGAGAAAGGTAGAAGACATAAACATATGCTATTTAAAAAACATCCTCCAAACTAATCTCTGACTAATCTCTAGATTTATGAGTGAGTCTAGAATGATTCCAGATCTAATTTTGTTAGCTTGTTGAATACAAGTGACATTTCCAGTCAATGACACCTGTACTAAAAACTATCTTCTATAACTTGCCAATCGTAAGACTGTCTAAGAAGATGAAAGATAAGCATTCATTTAGTGGAAAGTTACAATAGAAATAATTCACCAATAGTTTTATCATAGAATGTTAAACACAGTATTTTAGTTGTTGATTGTCATCTTCACATTACATCTAAAAAAGCATAAAATGGGTGTGACTTACATAAAAAGGATATGAAAATAAGGAAGGTAATTTTTATGCTTATGAGGACAACTGATGCTTTCTGTATCTCCAAACGAAATTGATTGCTACCACCATGAAAATATATATTTCCTTCCTGGGCTATTTTGTAATGCTTGACTTTTCAGGATAGTCTAGCTCTACTCTTTATTTTTTTATTCAAGTCAATGCTTAAAACCTAAAAACTAACATATAAAATACAACTTGGGAAAGCTAATACCATTCTGCTGCAAAATACTTTGTAAAAATCTCACACATGGAGACCCATTCATAAGTAGATATAACCAATGGAATCTCAGGAGTTTTAACCAATTTCGAGTTTCCTGTTAAACAGCTATTTTTAGAAGGTTAAAGTCATTTGCTTGCCGCAGATTTCGAGTTCACAAACCTCTAAGTTCCGCTACACTGAACTTGTATCCTCACTTCATAGAACTCATTCAGCTTCATCGTTCCAGTAAAGATATGACAAGGCTGTTTATCAGTAGGTAATAAGACAGATAATTTAACTGTACAAGCTCTAATTGGTCTAATTCACTAACTGACCTCTCACCACTTGATTCACCAGTACAATTGAGCGCTGATAAAGCCTTTAATTGTAAATTGCACACAGCTGTGAGCTGCTTCTCACGCTGGCACAAAAACACTATCATCGACTGTTTCATCTCTGCGACCTGCTAATTTGGAGCATATGTAACTGTTTTTAATGCTGAAGGCTTGACATACCACAAACAGCAGATGTTGCAGCTGCCCCTGAGACGCTTTATTTAATTCAATTACGTCTTTTGGAGATATGTAAAAAAGCTAGGCAAGATGAGAGAGGGCAGGAGAATGTTAAAAATGGAGCCCCTGGTTGAGGCCCAGGTGGCTCGATAGGCAAATGATTGGGTGAATGTCTAAATGATCTTTTTAATTGAGTAGACTGAAGGCTAATCAGGGTCCTGAAGTGTTATCACACTGATGAGCTGAGTGGAACCCTGGGCTGCTCTGCAATTAATGCCGCTTTTGTGAAAGAAGAAAAAAGAAAGATAATGCATACCATCTGGCAATTGTTTATGATAAAAGCAGCAGTTTGCTGCAAATTCAAGTTAAATGCTATTCATAACATTATTTTTTGCTGCTGCTCAGGGCAAGGACATGAATCTCAGGCCTTTGTCTGACTCCTCATTCTCCTTCTCAACCAAAACATTCATTTTCTTCCACGTGTGTTATTATTAATTACTTGGCTGCTTGCTAATGTATGACCTGAATGATTCTCTGTTTCATATGCCAATAAAAAGCCCAGCATATACATCTTGGATTCTACTTCAACTTTCATGCCAATGGATCTGATTACAATAAAACAAAGCAAGCACTAAAGTCATGGCCAAAACCCACAGAAAACAAGTCCGTTTCCTTTTTGTCCTTAAAAGCTTGTTTCTGGATATTAAAAGAAAGAGCCGGAGTTCTTAAGAGTGACAAATTGTATATGTGAAGTGATTTGCTCTTACCTTGGCATTTACTGACTGTAAAGACTGTTCAGAAACTGCTTCCTTTTTACCCTATCACCTAAGAAATGTATATGTAAGAATAAGATTTTGAAAGCAATACAAGGATAAACAAAATGATTCAGTTGTTAACATGAGGGTGACACAGGGTTTGTGTACTTTTTCATCTTGACAAGACCAAAAATAATTAAGCAGAGAGATTTCTAATAAAAGCTTAAAAAGCTCAACTGTGGTTTAGGAAAGGAAGAAAGGCACCATTTCTCTCAAACATACAGAGACAAGATATTTGTGTCACTGTTGCTTTGAGTTATCAGAGAATACACATTCAGGAGTATGGAGTGAAAAGATGAAACAGCATTTATCATTTAATGCTATGGGCAACTACATGTGGAACTCCCAGCGCACACCTTGAAAACAATAGGAGGGTGGCTGTTTGAGAAACCTTTGTAGAAACAGTGACATCAAAGTGAAGTGATAAACAATGGCTTAATTCTACAGAAGTCCTCACTATTTTTCAGAGACTAAGACAAATGGGGAAAAAAGACAGTATTATAAAACAAATGTAATGTGTTGTGAAAACAAGGTCCCTCTGGGACACCCACAGAAAGACTCAATAGTTCCTTACTGGATAAAATGCAGATCTATTTATATAACTATAATGTTCACCTGCTTTATCAGAAAAGTATTTAAACCACCACTCTTCATCTTGCTTCAACAACTTGTCTTACAAGATGATGACACAAAATAGCATTAGCAAACATAGTTAACTTCACAACACAGAATTACTACAGGTATACATCAAGATTTGTTCCTTGTCTGTGTCAATTTTGTCACTATGAAGTAGATTGTGACTTTCTGAAGGTGAGAAGATAATTTACATTTTTTTCCATTTCTCTAATTGCTGCTAAAGTGACTTCTATAATACTGTATTAAGATGGTAGACATGATGATTCTGTGTCCCATGTTAACTGAAAACTTACTTGATAGGAGAAGGAACCATTATATGGCTAGTAAAGATTGTTTTCTCCAAAAGATAGACTCTGCACAAGTCTTTGAAGAGAAAAAGGAAAGGATCAAACAAAAAGTAGTTATACACCCAACCCCGAAGTTAAGTAAGACAAGATCTAACATTCTTGCAGCACACTTTTAGAGGAATAATGTTTATCCAAATGAAATTAGGCAAACAGAACATACATACACAATAAAACAAGTAATTTTGATTTGAAGGTAATATTAAATCTACCATATTATGTAAAGAACATGAATAAACACCGAGCATAATTTCCTTCAAGAAAGAGTGATTTGAACATGCTTTTACTGCTAGTAAACAAGAGTCAGCTGGAAAGACTTGTAGCACCTCTTACATGGAAGAATTGGAAAGAGAGAAATCAAACAAAGAATATCAGATTCAAAAGTCAATTTGTAATGCCCAGGCTTAGGAAAAGCGATTTGCATTTCAATTTTTTGAAAGAACATAATATAAATTTTTAAAAATAGCCAGCATTTAGCAGGACCTTATTATTTTACAAAGAATATGTGAAATGTTTTGCATACATTATCTCATTTTTACAATTGCATGCCAACTGGATGTTATCTGTGTTTCTACTTCAGAAATAGAGACACAGGAAAGTCCTGTCAGCCTTATTTATAAAGTTATTGAGGAAAAGAGCCTCAATTTAAACTTTGGACTGCAGAAACCCATTTTCTTCAAAATTGTTTCACCACTTGAACTGGGAAAAGTTTAGAGACTTTCAAAAAATCTTCTTGAACTAAATATTGTTCTTGTTCACATCATAACATCTAAATAATATTTCAAAATTATCCTAATTACATATTTTGTAATGTTGTTTTAATATAATTTTTACAGTATTTTAGGCTAGTTATAAAATGTTGAATTATTTAATGAAGAAAATGTTTCTTATGCTTCAAAATTTCCAAGAAAATAAAACTCAAACATTGTCTGATCAATGTGTTCAACTTTAGTGGAGTCAAAAATTCTTATGGCTTCTTTTCTTTTTTTCTTCTCATTTCAAAAAATTATCTGTAAAACTAATAGAATAACTATTCTTGAACTGACCAATCCATACAATTTTAGTCACATTTTTTGTGCCATTACATGTTCATAAATACACCAGGTTAGGCATAGAAAGTACAAGACAATAAATGAAGTGTTTCCCCTGCTACATCCAAGGGTTTCCAGTATTGTTTGGGAGACAGATGTCTAAGTAATAAAATTAAAATTAAAAGAATACCCATATTTCCTACCTAAACTCTTAAAAACATCTGTTGGATATCTGATTTTCGTGTGAGCTGGTCCTGCTGCTTCAGCAGTTCCTGAGCATGAGGAAATATTTGAGCTGTGTTCCAGTGATCGTCTAGCAATGAAGGGCATATGCAGAAAGAGGTCAGCATTGGGAATCATTTCCAGAAAAGCATCCAAAAGCAAATAGCAGGCAAAGCCAAGGAGTTTGGTGTGGGAAAAGTACATGGAAACATTTCATAAATCTCAAGGTCAGTCAACCAAGTGATAGAATCAGGGAGGAAACAAAGATGCAGAATTTACACAACATTTTAATGTTATAGTTCACTGCAGAGCACTGACAGGAGAGCATAACACTGAATGTCACAATGGGGTGTCGCAGAAACAATGGACACTCTATGAGAAAATCATCTAGATTAGGATCCAGTGACAAGAGGGCTCTTTCTGCCTTACTTTGCCCTCTTGGCCTCATCAATTTTGAGTAGCAGGATTAAGAGTCAATAAGTACATTCTGTTCAAACTCTAAATAATACCTCTTATTTGAGAAAGAAAGAGCATTTTTTCTAATTACACTCTGCACAAATTTGATATGATGCTTCAAGACTTGCTTTTTTGGTTCACAATGAATGTTGTGAAAATCAAGACATAATTTTGATGTAATTGTATTAATAGCCCAGGAAGTGGGTGATTATATATAAGCTATATGACATATTGACCCCACTTGCACTAGGAAATAACATGAAAGAGAAGCCATGCCAGTGTGGATTAAATCTCAGAGGGAAGGTGGGTTTCGGGTTGATCTGTGAAAGCTGGTAGCACAGTGAAGGACCCAGGGCTTTGAGATTCTTTGCCTAGGCTCACAGTGATTATGCTACATCCATGTTGCATAACGCTGGACTAGTAATAAAAACTCTTGTCTCAATTTTCTAATCAGTAAACAAAAAAATAAAATACCTATTTCATAAAGCTCTTTGGGCATTATAAGTGCTGAGGCTCAGAGGCTCTTAGCATATTGCATGGCAGATGGCAAATCACTTGAGGTGAGTGCTTGTTTTTATCCTTATAAGGATTATCAGAAAGAAAAAGGCTATTTCAGGAGGGCAAACTATTTACAACATTGTTAATGCAGAATAGGAATCTGATTCATAAGGGGTAGAATAGAGAGCAGTCTACTAGAAGGACCATACTGATATTGAAGAGGAAAATAAGCATACTGAGACAGCAACTGTAAAGTTAAAAGTATCAATAAGAGTCACTCACCTGGGGCCAGGGATGTAGCTCAGGGGCACAAGCACCTCTCTTGCAAGCACAAGGTCCTGAGTTCAATTTCCATGTACCAAAGAAAAGAGTCATTCATGGTAGCACATATCTGTAATCTCAGTATTCTGAGAGGCTGAGGTAGGAAAGCCTGATCAAAAGTTCAAATCCAACTGGACAACTTAGCACCTTATCGAGACCCTGTCTCTAAATATGTAAATAAGTAAGTAAATAAATACATAGGACTAGGGATAAAGAATGTAGCTTGGAATGAAGCTGCTGGGTTCAATTTCCAGTACCACAAAAATAAAAGTCATCAGTAGGAACAAGAGCACCCCCATTAGCTCCCAAGATGGGTAGTACACAGAGAAGTGCACACTCATTCATGCTTAAAGTATATATTAAGAGGTCATTATGTACTAAGTCTTTAGAGATGAATAGGAAATACTTGAGCAGGCAGGAAAATTAAAAGTTTACAGAGATTTTTGGCTATAGAAATAGTTGGCTGAAAATTTATTTCCAACATTTAAAATCTCTTAAACTATCTCCTACAAGTGTTTCTTCTAAAGAACCAGGGGGCCAAGAGTCTGCCGTGAGGTGACCTCGGATTCAGAATTTCATGGTGGTTGCTGCAAGTGAGATTGAGATTACAGTGCAGACGTGTCACAGGAAGTCAGTAACGACCAACAGTTAGCAGTTGAGAAGTAAGAGCCCCTTCAGGAAGAATATACCAAGAAAGTAAGAGCGAAAACAAAGGGGAAAAGATGAAAGATTAAACTGCGGGAATGCAGTACTCTGTTGAGAGATGAAAGAAACAAGTCAATGGAGGATGGGACACATGGAATAAAAACTGAGAACACACTTTCACAGAAACAAAAGAATAAAACATTATTTAAAGACACAAGTGAAGAGTACAATCAAATACAGCAGATTAAAGAGGAAGGAAAGTGAAAGATCACTGCATTTGGAAACAAGAGAGGAAAGTTTTTAGTGAATTTTCAGTATCCAGGAAGACATGAAATTTACCAACAATGAATAATAATGCTAACATGGGAGGTCATTTGAAGGCTATTCTTTTCAATAATGACTCTCCCCTGGTACAATTCAGAGCAAGATGTGAGTGTTTATCTTTCCTCTGTGGTCACAAACTCTTGAATCACTGTCCCCCGTTAGCAAATCTGGGTCAGATCCTGAGGCAGAGGCTTGGTATTTCTTCATTACACCTGGGACCTGTGCTAGTATTCAAACTGATTAGTGAATTGACAGAAATTAAATCTTATCATGATAAATCACTTCCCTGCTATTCTATGTGCCATTTATCATCGTGGAGATGATTATTCACACTGATCAGAGGAAATCTGCAACAGTATTGAGTAATGTATACAGTCCACCTTTCTTACTATAATAATATGGGAAATAAGTGTGGGTAGTATGGTTTCCGATGTTGGGAAAGCAGAAACAAGGTTCTTGTGCAAAGAACACCAGGCCACTGAACTTGCTCGTTTCCACTTTTGCTCACTTCCTGATTGTCTAAGGACACAACCCAACTAAGGATACAACTTCATCAATGCATGAAGTAGACCAATAAAACACATGTAGTCATTTACTTAAATGGAAACACAGAGATAATACTCCAGTTTGTTTATTTCTGGAATTGTGATATAACTTGAGGAATAAAAAGTCAGTGTCTTAGCAAGAATTTATTTTCCCATATCCAGTGAGAACCTACACTGCAATATCTGTTATGCCCAATGGTAAAATACCAAAGACCAAGAGAAAACCAGTAGGACAGATCAAACCTACTTCTGCCGCACTGGTTTTCTCTTGCTGCCTGTCATCCTTGAAAATAAAAGCCTCATTTGTATCCATATCTAGTGTACATCACGAGGCTATGTATTAGAGCCCAGACGACACACAGAATTTTGAGTCGTAATAAGCTTTTCTGTTGTTTTAAACCACGAAGTATTGGGAAGGCTCATTGCCAGCAATAACTAACAGAAGCGGCTACCTCAGGAGAATATTGCATGTCTCTAGCAACGGAGGCTAAGAAGTTTCAGTGAGCTCTTGTGTCCCGTCTTCCCCCCAAAATGCATGACAGTGCACAAATGCTCTGATAGCTGTCCAAATGAACTCTCCCCAACAAGAGCGATGAGGAAATTCTCCAGTGTTTCCAGGGTGCCCCGCTCCTCCACACATTTGAGATCCTTTCCACAGTCAATTATTTCATGTCACATATTCCTCTAGGCATTGGGAAGACAACGGTGAATGTTAATATGTTTTACTTTAGGAAAAAGGCATTTCAAACAAGTGGATAACTATGTACATGACATAATTTTACCTTTTAGTAACTGTTAAGAAGAAAACAAAACAAAGTGACTGAATATGGGGTGGTTGGAGAGAAAGGAAGAGCTGGGTAACTTGATGTACTCAGAGATGTGTCGGAAGAGTTGAATGTAGATCCGAATAATAAGAAAGGAGCTAGCCATAGGACTTACTCAGTGAGTGAGCATTGCAGTAAGGCATAATAATAGAAGCAAAATCCTGGAGGGGAAAATGAATTTAGCCTACGAAAAACCAGAAAGTCAGTGTAGCTTCTGGAAAAGACCAGTGGAGGGAAGTGGTTGAACAAAAAATGCTAAAAAGATAGGCAGCCATTATGAGATTTTAATTATCTATATAACAAGTAACATGTCACGCCTTTTAATCATAATGGTCAATTTGATTTGTCTAAGAGACTTGTAAAGAGATGACTGGATTATGGGTGCCAGGCTCACCAGTAAATTGATATGCTCAGGATACAGGGCCCAGTTGGAGGTGGGTCACTGCGATCATGCCTTTGAAGGCCACATCTCCTATCCTATGCTCTACTTCCCCGTTGCCATAAACCTAACAGCTTTGGTCCACCGGCTCTTCCTCCCCTGGCGTTCCTGCCTTGGAGCAAGCTGACCATGAACTAAACTGAAACTATGAGGCAAACAGACTTCTCTTTTAAGTTGAGGGTGTTGGGTATTTTCTTCCAGTTGTTGGAAGGTGACCAATGTGCATATAATATATAATTTTATATATATATATGTATATATACATTATATAAACAGATTTGTGGGAGAAAGAAATGAATTTTCAATAAAAATAAAATGAGAGAAAACATATTAAAATGTCATTCACTATCTCTTGTCAGCCAACAGCCAATCTGAAAATGCTTCACATGAGTGATTTCATATATATAAACCAATGATACCAGGGTTAGTATTATTATCCTTGATTTACAGATGATAAAACTCAGATATTCAAAGTATAAGGAAATTCTATGAAATCTCATATCCAGGTCCAAATCTGTTTTTTTCTATTTTGTTTTATCTGACTCAACTCATACACAAATAATAGCATATACTTATTTTACTGGTTGTATATATTTTAATTTTCTCCCTTCTGGAAGAGTATCCAAACAGCAAGAGTCACCAAATATTAATGTGGTTGTGTATGACTTTAGGGAACACTGCTTTCAGAGACGTATTTTATGTTAATTACACAAAGTTTCAAGGAACAATATATCAACCTCAGAGGTATAATCACTGAGCAGGTAGACCTGTTGGTACGCTGAACCCTGCCAGTTAGAAACAAGTGCACTGACTGAGGTAGCCATGGCCCTAAAACATATCTGATTTTCTTATTAACAAGGGAATGAAGGAGCCCCAAGTAAACTCCATCAAGATTAATCTATTTGGGGTTAGAATATAGCAACTGGTAATGCAAAATGAATATATTTTGAGTACTTTGAGAGTAAGCAATACAAGTAGCTTTTAAATGTCCTTGAGCAAATAACCAAAGCATCAAATTTCTTATTTTATACAATAAGCACTATATAAATTTTTAACCCTGTAGAGAATAGTGTATGTTAGCAATTAGACACAGTCTTTATAAAGACCATTTAAATCTACCTCTGACCTATTAAGAGAAGGTTATATAGAACAAATTTATAGAACAAACTGTATCAAACTAACATGATAAAGCAGAAATTTTACTCAGTATGCTGCTGTTTTTATTTGTTTTGTTTTCATTTTGGGTGAGAACAGAAGGCCAAACCTCTTTTCTGCTATTAGGGCAATAATATCTGACTTTAATTTACAATGTTACCAGAACACTGATTAATCTATTGACACAACTCCAAATTAATCCTCTTGCCTTCTCTGGGAAAATGGGTTGCCCTCCATTAATCTTACCACTCTGGGGGGGGGGCATAATGTTAGGCTTTGTCAGTAGAGGGCAATAGACTTCAAAGGAAGGATTTTCCTTCGAGTTCTGAAGTGTTCACTAGGAAAGCTCTGCAGAGCTTGGCCTCTCCCACCCCACGATTGCACAGTGTTGGGGACTTCTCCAGCCCCAGACTCTGTGGCTTCTTCAGCACCCACAATTCCTGTAACACTTGGTGCCAGCGTCATCACTGCACACCCAGAAATCTCCTTAGTCCTCTTGTTGCCGAATGCCTTTGGTGGGTTCTCTCTGGTGAACACATTTTTTTTTAATGGAAAGAATAAAACCAAATTTCCTAGCACTATAATTGCAGAATAACAATAGTTAATATATTACATAGTATTATCTTCAAAGAAGTTACTCAGAGTACAAATATGAGCATAAAAATTCTCCAAATGATATTAGCTGAAACGTTTCTTTTCAATGAACTCAAAGAAGGTAGTAGTGTGACTAATGTGTATTCCTTTTTCTTTCCCTTCCTTTCTTTCCATTTCCCTCACCCTAGTTCCTTTATTTTTTTTAACAATTTCTTGCCATATTACAGTATTTATTGTACATTTTGGTCCTCATTTATTCTTTCAGTTTCTCACTCCAGGGGCACAATACAATATTTACATTTATTTCACTTTTGAATATGGTTACAAGTTGCATCCATTTACTTTCACAGCATCTAGAAGATCTTATGTCCAGTAAAAGCCCTGTGAGCATGACACTGTGGTAAGCTATCCTTGCTAGGAATAATGTTGGATTAGCATATGTGGTGTTACTATATGTTCTACAGTCCTTATTTCTTAGTAGTCAGTCATTACTCCAAGTGTGTTTTGTAGTCAATAATTGTTTATATGAAACCTTCCTATTAAAATTCCTGTGTGATTGCTCTCTCCTGATTTGACTCAGACTAGTGGAGAGATCAGCACAGACTTTTGTAACAATCAGATCATCAATGCAGGTTTAAATTCTCTTTCTAAATAAGTATGCACATTGTTATTATGGTATTCTAAGAGTCATATTCAATAAGTACACAGTAAGTATTTATCGTGCAATTTCCAAGTACTACAGATAAAATACAATAACTTACACTATTATTCTTAACTCAAATAAAAGGATGTCTTTACTCTCAAGTGATACTGTCATAGTATAGTAGATACTGAAGTAAAGACATGCACATTTCTTTGCATCTCCGTGATACAAGCCTTACAGATGATTTGTTTAAGCAAATTACCTATGGGACATGAAGTCTAGAATTTGGAAAAATCCTGACTTTTTAACAAAATATCTAGGTTCTCCCTCCTTGTAAGTTTGCATAGTTCACATACATGTCATTATTGGTCTAGCTCTGACAATATATTAAAAAGGCTCAGTGCAACATAATATTATATTACACAGAAATATCCTGCCATGGCTCCTAGCTACATGTTAGAAAAAAACCTTACCATCCCCTGTTGACAGTACAATCAGACTAAAAATAATGATATATTTGAAAATAGTGCATTGTGAAAGTACTACATGAAGGAAATGCATAGTTTTTGCATCCTAATTACTACTAGGTGCAATTTATACAGCAGAGAGCAGAGGGAAAAATTAGAAGAGGCAGCAAGTAAGGGAAAGACATAGTTATTCCAGATTTAGTATTAAGAACAATGCAGTCAGGGCGGGAGGAAAGCAAGATAACCTGGCAAGTGCCGCATGATGGATTAATGTCTCTTGATAGAGAGGTTATGGAGATATTTTGTTCCAAGCCCTACAGAATGTGCGTTTATAGACAGGGCAGAGAGGAGAGTGTCAAGGAAAAACCACAGCAACAGACAGCTCAACCTGGTATTTGGCAATCCGTGAAGGGTGACTGAGAACAAGGGCTCTGAGGAGACACAAGGCAGAGGCATAAATAGTGCCAAGCTCTGCAAATGACAGCTGCAGCTGCAAACCCATGTGTACTGAGTGGGAAAGGCAGCACATCACGGCTCAGTCTCTCAAACACATGTGTGTTGGCTGTGGCCATCACTGGTTCTGGTCTTAATCCGCATCAGGGGAACATACACCTGTTTCTCACCATGACCCCTTGGTATTGTTTGAAGTAGTTTCTGTTAAATTATTTTATTAATGTTGAAAATTTTAGATGAAATTTGAATGATGATCAAACTACTGCTGGTATTTTTAGATATCAAGAAAGGTGGTTTTTTTAAAAATAGATTTAGATTTTAACTCTGTTTCTGTACTTTGGAAGAAAACATCACATCTGCATTAATATGTAGATGGCTATATTAACATATATACTCACAGATTATGTGAATAATGTACATATTTGATGGACTCAGTCAACAAACACTTTTTGTGTGTTTGTTTAAACAAAATAAAAGTTCCCTCAGAGGTAAGAGAGCTACAAAGTTAGGAAATGACTTTTAAGTTTGTCAAGTCTAATTTTCATACAATAAAAATGAATTCATGGAACAACATAAAGTCACACTTTTAAAAAATATAAACAACATTTGATTCTCCAAAACTGAATCACTTCTTCCTGTGGGGCATTCAAGCAGCCCTCTCAAACCGCCAAAGAATAATCAATAATCAGTAATCAAGAATAATCAACCTGTGAAATGGCCAGTTGCTGTTCACCTTTATATTCCTTTCTCGTACATTCCACATTCCCAGTCATCTATACTCTGCTCTTTCTTTTCTTTTTGACTTTATGACATGTGACTTTTCCTGTTGGCTTTTTCTGAGGTTCCCAAACGCAGAGCCTAAAGCAAGGCTTTTACACTAATTATTGCTAGGTATAATTATATAACAAAAGCCAAGAGGAGAAAAAATTAAATGAGGCAATGAAAGCTAAACCATGGAATGTGTTATCATAGTCACAGACGCACATGACAGCCACAGTGAAAATTTCTACAGACTTTGAAGGACCTCTTCATTTTGGAGCAACATGAACAAACAGGAGGAGGCATGCTGTGCTATCCTGTTTCCTCTCCCTTGCTGGTAGAACTCTGTCACATAGAGATGTTAAACTGCTGGTTAATTTATAGTATGAAACTCAGTTTTTGCTAGCACCTGCTGGTAAGACAGGCCCCATACTTTGATGGCGCTGTGATTCTTCTGAGTCTAGAAGTAGTGGGGACAATTTTCAGTCAATTGAGCGTTTAGTTCTTCCATAATTATTCAAGTAAGTCTGCACTGAATCCCACCCTCACTTACAGGAGGCCAAACTAGCAAGTGATATTAGGGAATGAGTCAGTGATTGTGGTGGACAAGAACTATAAATTGAGCTCATGGGAAAAGGTCTAGAGATACATAGATCTGACAATTGATGCAAGGGAAGAGAGAGTTATATACATTCGATCCAACTCAAAAGTCTACTCTGTGGATATTTTGTCTGTAAGAGGATCACAACTCACTTCTAAGGTTTCAACTAACATTTCTATACAATACCAAAACAAGTAAATAACAGTTATAACAATGATACAAACCAATGTCTTCAAAATTTCAGACTTCTTAAAAACTTTACTAGAGGGAGTCTTCGCCCTCCATGCACCTGGTACAGAAAAGAGAGCCTCACTCAGAAGGCCCGCAAACTGCTATCACCGAGGTTTGCATGTAGGCCCTCCCTGTGCATGCCTTGTGCTGAGTGAAGGACTAGAGCAGGTGCTCCATGAGCTGCTGGTACCGTGGTTCAGGTCTGGGCTTTACTTGTGCCCTGTCCTCCTGGAGGTCACAGACATAGGTGGTCTGTGATCACCACCACTGCAGCCTGTGTCTGACATGTCTGGCATGTCATAAACTGCCTGGAGAAAGAATCAGGTGGTCCAAAAACTGTTAACCCTGCAGTTTGTGTCTGGATTTTGCCATACTCTGACCAACTTGAGGACACAGGTCCACTGGTCTGGGATTGCACCATCAGTGCAACCTGATTCTGGGTCAAACACATGCCCTGAGCTGCAAGGGTACACTCAATCAGATGGTCTGACATCAGCTGGCATCATGGTTCATGTCTGAGACCTGGAAGAACTAGATGCACTTCACCATCTGCTGGAAGACCCTAGACTAAACAGCACATCTCCGCAGACACTAAGAGGCAAGCCTGACCACCAGGAAAACTAGGGACATTAGCGACATTTGTTGAGTGTCAGAGAAGAGAGAGACTGAATGTTCTACCTCTAGCATCAAACATGACAAGACAAAGGACTAAAACGCAATCTCAGAACTCCACCCCACTCAGAAATTGTCCATGAGACATTGACATAGGAGAACTTGGTAAACACACACCTGAAATTGCTGAAATGATTGGAATGGAAGTAAAGAAAAAAGTCCTTCAGGCCATAGAAGAGACCAGATCAGAAACAATCTCTCAGGCAAAAAAAGAAATGACAGTAATAATGAAGGAAATGCTCAGCACATCTAGAAAAAGAAAATAGATAAAAAATAGATGAACATAGGCAACAAATGCAAATGTTACATGAACAATATAGGAATGAACTAGAATACAGGAAGCAGACTCAAAGAGATTTCCAGGAAATCAAAACTTTCACTGAAAGCTTGCAAAACCACTTGAATGAAGCCAAAGTAGAATTTCAGATCATGAAGACAGCATGACCTCTAGTGATCATGAAAGGATCTCCTAAAATCAACAAGGACCCAGGAAAAATCAATTCAATAGCTGCAAGATGAGGCAAAGAGAAATTTCAGACTAATCAGAGTAAATGAAGCAGCAGGAGACAACACAAATGATATAAAAAGAGTACTTACAGAAATAATAGCAGAAAATTTCCCAAGCATGGAAACAGAAACTGAGATAAAGACAGAAACAGAGATACAGTTAAATGAGGCATATAGAACTCCTACTACTCATAACCCTAATAAAACTACACCCAGACATATAATAAGCAATATCCCAGATCTCCAGCAAAAGAACAGAATATTAAAAGCTGCTAGAGAAAAGAAACAGATCACCTATAAAGGAAAGTCCATCAGAATCACAGCAGACTTCTCAACACAAACTATCCAATCAAGAAGAACTTCAAGCAAAGTACTACAAGTCCTAAGACAAAACAGCTTCCAACCAAGATTGATGTATCCTACCAAACTATCCTTCAAGTTTTTTTTTTATTTTTTTGTTTTTTTTGTTTTTTGTTCTTGGTACAAGAGATCAAACTCAGGACCTTGCACTTGCCAGGCAGGTAGTTATGCCACTGAGATATATCCTCAGCTCCTATCCTTCAAGTTTAACAGAGAAATAAAATACTTCCATGACAAAGAGCAACTGATGAAACTTGTGAGTGCCAAACCATCCTTATAAAATGTACTAAAAGATAATTTAGACAGGAAAAAAAAATGACCACAATTTCAAGAACAACAATACAAATGAACCATCAAGAAAAGCAAGTAATTAAACAGTTAAAAAAAAGGAAACCAACAGCAAGTAAATAACATGACAATGATAAGCCAACACATATCAGTTATAGTCATAAATGTAAATGGCCTCAATTCACCAGTCAAAAGAAACACACTGGCAGAGTGGATTAAGAAACAAAATCCAAAGATATGCTGTATACAGGAAACACATTTTACTCAAAAGGTAATCCTGAGACTCAAAGTCAAAGGATGGACACTAATTTTCCATGCAACAGGAACCCAGAAAAAAGCAGGTGTAGCTATTATGTTTGCATACAGTGGAAACTTCAAACCAAGAACAATCAATAGAGGTAAAAAGGTCACTACATACCTATTAGGGGAAAACTGCAAGAGGAAGAGACAACAATCCTAAACATATATGCACCAAATATCAGAGCCCCAAATTATGTAAGACAAATTTTAACAGACATAAATACCCAAATAATTAATAACACTATTGTAATAGGGGACCTCAACACCTCTTTGACACAAAGAGACAGGTTAACTGGACAAAAAATCAACAAAGAAATAACAGAGCTGAACCAAATCTGTAAACAAATGGACTTAGCAGATGTATATAGAGTGTTCCACCCCACAACATCAGCATATACATTTTCCTCAGCTGCACATGGGTATTCCTCTAAAATAGAACTCGTTCTAGTCCATAGAGCACACCTACCTTAATGCAAAAGAATTGAAATTATCCCATGCGTATTACCTGACTACAGTGCAATGAAATTGGAAATTAATGACAAAAGGAGCTCCAAAATCTCCATAAATACTTGGAAATTAAACAACAACTTCCTGGGGCTGGGGATGTAGCTCAGTGGAATAAGCACCTGCCTAGCAAGCGCAGGGTCTTGAGTTCGATCCCCAGTACCGCCAAAAAATAAATAAATAAATAAACAACTTCCTGAACAATGAATGCATCGCAGAAATTAAAGAAGATATTAAAAAATACCTACAAATGAATGAAAATGCCAAAACAACCTACCAGAATCTGTGGTATGCAATGAAAGAAGTTATCAGAGGGAAATTTATAGTGTTGAACTCACACATAAGGAAACAGAAAGACAACAAAAAAATAGCCTAATTCTGTACCTCAAACTTTTAGAAAAAGAAGAACAAGTCAAGCCCAAAGCCCAAAGAAGGAAGGAGATCATAAAGATAAGGGCAGAAATTAATGCAATTGAGACAAAGGATATCCTACAAAAAAATAAATTAACCTGAGTTGGTTCTTTGAAAGAATAAATAAAATTGATAAACCCCTAGCCAACCTTATCAAAAAAAGAAAGGAAAGAACTCAAATTCAAGCAATAATTAATGAAAATGAAATTACTATAGATTCTACAGAAATTCATAAGATCATTAATAACTACTTTCAAAATCTTTACTCCCATAGAATAGAAAACTCAGGAAAAATGGACAGATTCCTAGATATGTATGAATTACCAAGGCTGAGTCCAGAAGATATAAAAATCATAAGCAACCCAGTATCAATTAATGAGATTGAAAACATGATTAAAAACTTACCAACAAAGAAAAGCCCAGGCTCTGATGCATTCATAGCAAATTTTACAAGAAATTCAGAGAAGATATAATACCAACACTGCTCAAACTCTTCAATGAAATGGAAAAGGAAGCAATTCTCTACAACTTATTTCTGGAGGCAAGTATTATATTGATACCCGAACCAGAGAAAGACGCAACCAAGGAGAACTAAAAGCCAATCTCCCTAATAAATATAGACGTAAAGATATTCAACAAAATATCAGCAAATAGAATGCAGCAATTCATCAAGAAAATCATACAACATGACCAAGTTGGATTCATTCCAGGAATGCAGGGATGGTTCAATATTCACAAAGCAAATAATGTTATACACCATATCAATAGAGCCAAAGAGAAAAACCACATGATCATATCAATAAACAGAAAAAGCTTTTGACAAACTCCAACATGCATTTATGATAAAACCTCTACAGAAATAGGAATAGATAGTCTTTACCTCAAGCCAGTCAAAGCCATCTATGACAAACCAACAGCCAGCCTCACACTAAATGGACAAAAACTAAAGCATTTACTTTAAAGTCAGGAACAAGACAAGGATGTCCACTGTCACCACTCCTGTTCAGCATAGTTCTGGAAGCATTAGCCAAAGCAATTAGACAAGAGAGAGAAATAAAAGTAATATAATAGGAAAGGATGAAGTGAAATTATCACTATTTGCTGATGACATGATACTTTACATGAAAGACCTCAAAAACTCCACAAGAAGACTCCTTGAATTAATCAACTAATTCAGCAGTGTAGATGGATATAAAGTCAACACCCCAAAATCAATAGCATTCCTATACACAAACAACAGCAGACTGAGGAGAAATTAAGGAAACCATACCTTTCACAATAGCACGAAAGAAATTGAAATATTTAGGAATCAATCTAACAAAAGAAGTAAAAGATCTACTCAGTGAAAACTACAGTACTCTGAAAAAAGAGATCAAAGAGGGTTCAATAAGTGGAAAACTATTCCTTGCTCATGGATGGGAAGAACCAACATTGTGAAAATGGCCATACTACCAGAATTCTTGTATAGATTCAATGCAATTCCCATTAAACTACCATTAGCATTCCTCACAGATCTATAGAATTCCTTAAATTCATCTTGAACCAGAAAATACCTAGAATAGCAAAAGAAATCCTGGGCAACAAGGGCAAATCAGGTGGAATTACAATCCCTGACCTGAAATTATACTACAAAGCTACTGTAATAAAATCATGGTACTAGCAAAGAAACAGATCAGAAGATCAGTGGAACAGACAGGAAGACACAGACACAACCATAAACACACTCAGCCACCTAATCTTTGATAGAGGGGCCAAAAAACTCATGGGATGAACGATAGCCTCTTTAATAAATGGTGCTGGAAAAATTGGGTTTCCACCTGCCAAAGACTGAAAATAGATCCAAGTCTATCACCATGCACCAAACTCAAGTTAAAGTGGATCACAGATCTCAATATTAAAACACAAACACTAAATCTATTGGAAAAGAAGGTAGATAAAAACCTTGAAGATATAAGCTTATGCAACGTTTTCCTGAACAAAAACCAAACTGCATGTGAAACAGTTCAAAGAATTAACACCTGGGATCTCATCCTACTGAAAAGTTTCTGCACATCTAAAGAAATCACCAGTAGAGTAGAAAGAAAATCCACAAATTGGGAAAAAAATTTAGCTGACTGTCCCTCGGACAAAGGTCTTCTATCTAGAACATATAAAGAATTATAAAACATCAGCCCCTCTGATTCAACAACCCAATCCAAAAATGGGCAGCTGAGGTGAATACACACTTCTCAGATAAAGAAATACAAATGGTAAATAAATACATGAGAAATGTTCAACATCATTAGTCATTTGAGAAATGCAAATTAAAACAGTGTTGAGATTTCATCTCACCCCAGTAAAAAAGACTATCATTAAGAAATCACCCAATAACAAATGCTCATGAGATTGTGGAAAAATAGGAACTCTTCTCCACTGCTGGTGGGAATGCAGACTGGTGATATCACTGTGGAAATCAGTCTGGAATTTTCTCAGCAAAGTAGGTCTAGAGGTTCCATTTAACCCAGTTATTTTCCTTCTGGGTATTTTCCCAGAAGATCTGCAAATATCATATCATAGCAATATATGTGCACCCATGTTCATAGAAGTGCAATTTGTAATTGCTAAATTGTGGAAGCAACCCAAATGTCCATCCACTGAGGACTGGATAAAAAATAGCAGTACTTTTATATAATGGAATATTACTCAGGTATAAAGAAAGATAAACTCAAGGCTTTTGTAGGTAAATGGTCACAACTAGAGAGCATACTCATAAGTGAAGTAAATCAGACCTGCATGTGTAAGCAACGTATTATCTCACTAATGTAAGAACCTAAAAGAGTGAACAAAAACTAGGAGGTATGATAGATATTGTGAAATGAAAGGAAAATGATCAAAAGTAAAGGGCAACTGGGGTATGGGAAAAGAGAAGGGAAAGAAGGGGAAATCATGTATGTAGGTAGATACTGGATAGCTAATGGTTGTACTACTGTCTTCTATTGCCTTACTGAAAGGAACAGTTAATGATTACTTGTTTGATCACTATTGCATGTCTCTACTTGTTTTCCTGAGAAGCCACTTTGAAGATATCAATACATTATAGAACAATGATTGTTAATTTCCTATCATTGTAACTCTGTATTGTGTGTATTATTTTTATGCTATCTTGTAAATGGATGTCTGTTTGCTAATGTTTTCCTCTTTTATTTTTAAAATACATTTCAAAAACTCTACTAAAGTATTTCATCAACTTCTTAAATTCACCTACAGCTCAATATGCAATCTGTGGAAAGGGTACAGTAGCTGACTCCAAAATGCCTTCAATATTCAATGACTATTGATATTAACATACATTATAAAAATTAAAAGAGACAATGAATATAGAAAGATAGCAGTAGATAAGGTAAACAGTGTGAACTCAATAAATGGTCATTTTCTACGCTGTTACTTTTTTACCTTCTTTGTAATATCACCTAAAATATAGGGAAACCTTCCTAGTGGATGTAAATAAATTTCCATCTTTTAAAAAAGATGCTTCACTTTGAGCCTATCTTAATCACTTTTTTCATCACTGAAAGATAATATCCAACACTCAAAATTTACAGGAACAGAGCTTTATTTGGAATTGTGTTTTAGCAGTTGCAGTCCTTGCATAGTTACCTGGTTACAGGTAGATGCAACATGTGGAAGGGTTCAGCAGAGAAAGCTGTTCACCTCATGGCAGCCGAGAATCAGAGAGACAGGAAGAAGCCATGGAGAGACATAGAGGCCTCCAGGTGATGGCACCACTTACCCACTACTTCTGACTGGACCTGCAGCCTTACATCATACGGAGCTCTGTAGTGGATTGACAACTGGTGGTCAACTTATAACCCCCAGCTGAACTGAGTAAGCGTGGTGCTGGGTGTTGGAGGCCCACCTGGGGATTGTTCCAGCAACATAAAAGGCAGAACTGGAGAAGGAGTAGGAGGCTGTTGGGAGCTGATAGACGCTGTGAGGAGCTGTTGGGTCTGCTGGAGGAGCTTGTCATGCTGGCTTTCCTGATGAACTCAGCTGTTTTTATCCTCCAAGGAAATCAAGACCTTGTTGACACTGAGAATAGCTTCAGTCCTCACTTGGAGCATCGTTTCCTGGCTCCAGAGAAGATAGTGCACTGCCAGTCTCCCGAGAAGCTCACTGCATTGGCTTCTCTGATGGGAACTCACCCATCTTGATCATTGGAGGAGCTCAGGACCTCACTGTTGCTGAGGATAGCCGTGGAACACTTGGGGCTCTGGTTCTTCTGAGCATCGCTTCCTGGCTTCAGTGCAGATCCTTCAGCCTGCTAGCACAGATCATTCTGCTGGCACAGAATTCCTAGATTCCAGCACTGACCTTTGGGCTTTCCCCATGCAGATCCGTGAAACAGGCCAGCATGAGACATTACTGTGGGCTCTGGGCCTCCAGTTGGATTCATGGGAGGCATTGTTATGAGCTCCAGGTATTCAGCTGGCCTCATGGAGGTTATCATCATGGGATCCGGGCCCTTAGCTAAATTCCTGATCTATAGTGTGTGGACAGAACTCCTGCACTCTTTTATACATCATTCTTTGGGTGACTGTTATAAATAATCTTATAAAACGTGTCCTGTATTATATTGTGTTCCCTTTCAAAAATAAGCCCCAAACCAACACAAGCTCTAAACTCAACAGCAAATAATCCACCAACATGTATAGTGCCCACATGATACCATCACCCTTCAAAAAGCCACCTCTATGTGAATGAAACTTTGGGAGACATCCAGTTATAAACCATAATAAATCCTTTGTGCACATAACCAGTGAGATTTTTATTGTAGTAGCATAATGGGGAAACAATCAAACTGTGGACTTAAAAGTAGCACCATATAAGAGAATGGTTTATATTTGTTGATTCATATAAATCTGTACAGAATTATTTAGTTGTCCATTATATGCAAAGAATGAATGAAATGATATTAGAAAATGGAAATAAAGGAGATCCTGTGATATGCGTTCAGCTTTATAACTTGTGAAAATCCCTTTCTTTTCAAATATACAGTACCTGACTGGTTTTGAACCAGGTTTGTGATAAATATTATTTTCATAGGATCAAAGGACTAATATTATTATAAACTAGGAAATATGCTTCTAAATTTCAAATTTAACTCAATTGTTTTTAATTTTAAAACATTTTCCTCAATTTCTTGATTAGAGGGTAAGGGGTGTCTCTCTAGAGAAAAAATTATTTGAATAATTGAATGGTCTCATTTCTTAAAATGTATTAGAACAAATACTAAATGCTAGAAAAGAATAGTCAAAATCATCCAAATACACAAGTACCATAATCAATATACATGAACTAGACTCTTAGTTAAAAAGCAGAGACTATGAGACTACAGAAAGACACAAAAAGGTTGTGTGCATATTTCTCAGTCAGCTGATGGAAGTGAAATCTTGAGCCAACTCTTTAATAGTTTACGCTCTACATCCCCATGGTTCTTTCCCTCTTTCTTTCACTCTCTCCAGTATGAAAATAACACACAGGACAGAATAGTACAGCACAAAGAACTGCTACTATTGTACCAATTGGTTGCTATTTTTTGCATTTAATCAAGTGCTGGGACAAAAAGTTGAATGTAGGAAAAAAGAATCGATTTGAAGCTGAAGAGATACAGATAATACAGAAATTCTGAAGAAAAATAGGTTTCTATTTCTTATTTTCAATCTGAAAAATGTTTTAAACACAGGTCCTGCTTAAGATTTAGCCTGAAGCTGGTCAAATCTTTTGTAAATAATATAGTCTATAGTAAATTTCTCATTCATTTAAAAATTAAAACTCATCTCTAATTTAAATTGATTAAGAAATCCTAATGGGAAGAATTGCACTCAGCATATGACTTGTAACTTGTGACATGAACAAACATTCATATCCTTAAATGAGGCATGCTAAAATTAACAGAAACATTAAGAAGAATAATAAGATGAATACACTCAGCAAAAACCTGAAATAAGTAAGTATAATTGCACACCAAGTATTCCTATCCATAAACCTGAATAACTAGAAAAACGAAAAAGAAAAAAAGATATAATTGAGAATGCACATACCAAAGTAATTAATGGTTTTTTGAAACCATTAATTCTGAGGAGCGAAAGTTAGCAATAAGTAATTATTTAAAGTCAAGGGAGATTAGGATTCACTACCCAAACACGGCAACTTGACATTGGAAAAAACAGCAGGAATGTCTCTCTGATCCCCTCCGAAACAGGCCATAGTTCCCTGACTTTCCTATAAAGTATTTCATAAAATTTTATTACAGAGACATATTCCCAATACATGCAGGAAAAGAAAGTCACATATGACACAAGAAAGCATCTAAACAGACCTTGCTAATCACCAATAGATGGTACCCTTCTGTTCTCCAGTCACACTTTTGTAGGACATTTCCCGTGCTTCTTTGGGCCTTCCTTTCTTAAGACTTCTGTGAAGCTGTAAAATGTTTGTTTTCATCTATCCTTTGTAATAGGGAGTCTCAGTGAAGAATATTTCACTGAACGAAGGAAAGGTAGTACTTTTAGTTTCCTACATAGCAGAGTGGATAATAGACTGTAAAGATCGATCAAAAAAATTAAGCAAGGCAGACAGGGTGGAGTGTGGGAGAGAAGTTTGGGGAAAACTAGTTACAACATCACAGTGGAAGCTGCGAGTATAAATGGCTATTATTGTTTAAAAGAAACAATGACTTAGCAAAAAGAAAACTGTAAAAAACTGCAAATAACTAAAACTAATTCACAAGAAATTTTGTAACACAAATTTTCTATAATCATAACTGAACCTGATCCATGAAGAAGATTCATACTACAAATTTTTTGTAATCATTGCTAAAATTGAGTAAAATATTCAGTTGATCCACCAGGGAAATACACCGTCAATCTCTTGATAGGAAATTTCTGCAAAATATTGAATATTAGGTAAATTTTTTACAAAGTGCCTGAGAACAACAAAAAGCTCATATATCTTAAAATACTAAACTTTGTACTACTGACTTCTGTCACTTTATTGTAAGGAACAGTTAACGATTTGATCAGTTTGATCAACCTTGCATGTCTGTATTTGTTTTCCTGAGTATACACTTTGGAGTTATTAATATGTGATACAACAACCATTGTTAATTCCTCGTCACCTTGTCTGTAATTCAGTTTTGCTTGTACTATTCTTGTGCTTTGTAAGTGGCTGTCTGTTTTCGTTCTTTTACTTTAAAATTTAAAAAAATACTAAACTTATTTTTCATGGAAATCATTGAGAATAATACAAGGAAAATTAAGACCCTATGATTAATGAACTTAAATGGAAAAATTTCTAAACAAGATACTAATAATTTATAACATGGATCTTTCAGTTAATTAAAAATGTAGTTAAAATTATTAAGTTGAATTTAAAAGTCAATTTTCATCCATAATTAGAAAATCTAACAGTTTACTTCATTTTTTTAAAATTTCATTTAATTTTATTTTATTTATTTATTTTTTTTAACAAACAGACACCAATTAGCATAAAAAATAGTACAATCACAACTAATCTATAGACAAGGTGATATGATCTCAACAGTGGTCATTGCTTTATCCATTGATATCTTCGAAGTATAAATACATAAACCCATATATAGGCATGCAAATTTAGTCAGACAATCAATTCTCTCAACAATAGAAAAAACACAAAAACCAAAAATCCAAATACAAAAAACAAAACAGGCAAACATCAACAACAGCAACAACAACAATAACAAAAAAAACACCAATAGTTGCTGCTTTACATATTGATATCTTCGAAGTGTGTGTTCAGGACAACACATACAGACATACAAGATTGATCAAATAACCCGTCATCAATTATTGCTTAGCATTAAGTGATACAATAGTAGAACCATGTTAGCCCTCCTGCATATATGCATATTCATATATACATACATACATTTTTGTCTTTTTTCTTTTCTGTTCTTTGTTTTAGAACAGATTTCCTTCATGTCTCTTAGTTTATATTCCCACCCTCGGGTTCTTACACCAGTGATACAATACGTTGCCTGCACATGTATCACTGATTTATTTCACTTATGAGTATGGACTCCAGTTTTGTCCACTTGCCTACAAAGTCCAAAGAAAACCCACAAATTGGGAAAAAATCCTAGCTGGCTGTCCCTCAGACAAAGGTCTTCTATCTAGAACATACAAAGAATTAAAAAACATGTACCTGTCCAAATTCAAAGACCCAATCCAGAAATGGGCACCTGAGATGAATACACAATTCTCAGACAAAGAAATACAAATGGCAAATAAATATATGAGAAAATGTTC
>PVLD010022151.1:0-29858 GCA_004027595.1 Dinomys branickii | reverse complement strand
GTGTAAATATATAAACCCATATACAGACATGCAAATTTAGTCAGACAATTAATCCTCTCAACAACAGAAAAAACACAAAAACCAAAAATCCAAAGACAAAAAACAAAACAGGCAAACATCAACAACAGCAACAACAACAACAACAACAAAACACCAATAGTTGCTGCTTTACATATTGATATCTTCGAAGTGTGTGTTCTGGATAACACATGCAGACATACAAGATTGATCAAATAACCCATCATCGATTATTGCTTAGCATTAAGTGATATAATACAATAGTAGAACCATGTTAGCCCTCCTGCATATATGCATATTCATATATACATGCATACATTTTTGTCTTTTTCTTTTCTACTTTCCTTCGTCCCATCTGTTCTTTGTTTTAGAACAGATTTCCTTCATGTCTCTTAGTTTATATTCCCACCCTCGGGTTCTTACACCAGTGATACAATACGTTGCTTGCACGTGTATCGCTGATTTATTTCACTTATGAGTATGGACTCCAGTTTTGTCCACTTGCCTACAAAGTCCCCAAAACTGTCTTTCTTTATAGCTGAATAATATTCCATTATATAAAAATGCCACAATATTTTAATCCAGTCTTTTGTGGATGGGCACTTGGGTTGCTTCCACATTTTAGCTATTACAAATTGTGCTGCTATAAACATGGGTGTACATATGTCAGAGTGATATTAGAACTTTAATAAATTCAATGAAGTAAAATCCACTGAGTTTATTTCTAATATTTTTCTGTGTATACATTTTATGCACACTCTGGTAACTTATTTTTATATGATTCTTCAATACATGATTTTTTGTTTGTTTTTTAATTTAAAAATGGGTAAACATTCTCTCTCTGGAACAGTGGGGCCTGCTTGAGAAGAGCAGGTCTATGTTCAGCATTTCCTCTGTTCTGTCTAGGGGCCTGCTAGATTGTGGGTACACCCTCGATGCTTCCTGCATTCTCTCTGTGGCATGGTGGGATGTGCTAGAGGGGAGTGGGTCTGCTGTTGGTACTTCCTCCATCCCCTGTGGGACGGTTCCTGAGAGAGAAGTGTGAATCTGCACACTGCGCTTCCCCAGTTGTCTCAGTGATGACAGGGTCTTTGATAGTAGTATAAGGACACAAGGCTTTGTGGAGTAGATTGACAAGAAGCACAAGACCTGAGACACTGGGCAACAGCCAGGTCCTGGGTGCACAGGTTTACACATGCCCTTGAAGGGCAGAGTAACTGGCGAGACTAGCAACATGGAAGTGTCAGAAACAGCAGTGAGGAGGAGTGAGGAGTTGGACTCCAGAGAACTCTACTAGCAGAAGCCCAGTCTCAGGCCTGAGGGCCAGAGGCCAAGATTAGCTCCATACTGAACACATTTCTGGGATTATTGTGGACAGGAGAAAATCTCCTTTTCCTTTCTTTCTTCTCTCTTGTTCATTTTCACTCTTTCTCTTTTCCTCTTCTTTTTTCAGTGTTTAGGGTTCTTACAGATTTTTCTGCTCTCTTCAATAGATCCATTTTCTCTCTTTCCTCAACTACTTCTTGAGTTTAAAATTTCAGGGGAGGAAACATAGTCTCTGGCCTTTCTGACTACCACTTTGTATTCTATTCTATTCTCTTCTTCTTGTGTCTTCTAATTTCCCAAAACATGGGTGATCATCCTTTAATCTCCAGCTACTATACTTCATCTCACTCATTACTTTAGCCTATCCACTAAGAATCGTAACCCCCATGCTCCCAACAGAGGGGTAAAATCACCCGAATTAAGTGGAAAACAGCTGCATGCAAGTGCACAGTACATGTTTGATAATTGTAGAGTTTACTTCTGTGGTCATAGGTAACATGTTAACAGCTACCATAGTTTATCAGTAGTTAAGCTGTACTTGAAACTATTGTTATTACTAACTGTACTACTTTAAACAGGATGTCCTACAGCTTATAAATAGGTTTTCTCCGCTGTATGGTAACACTGTGACTATATGAGATGATAATCAGCATCATAGCCCAGTACCGAAGTATTGGGAGCTGAGTGAAACAGTAAACTTACATGCTTCAAAAATTGGGAATTTAGGACCTTGGGATAGTTATAAGAAAATACCTACATATACAAGACACCTCTGAAGAACAGAAACCCTTTAGGAAAACCTAAATGCTGATGGTAAAGCTATATCTCGTAAGAAACTGGTAACTATCATCATATAAAAGAAAATAGAAAAGAGAAAAGAGAAAACAACAAGACAAAAGAAAATCCAACTCCAGACTCCAAGCCCAACCAGGACAGGCCCAGAAGTCAAGGAGGCAGATGAAATTGGAAATCAAACAGTGGAACTTTTTGAAATGATAGCAGCAAAAGTGAGAAATCAAAAACAAGTAGAAAATGTCATGAAGAAAATAATCTCTGAGGTACAGAAAGAAAGGGTGCTTAAAATAGAAAATATTAGAGAACACATGGATAAAAGAAAAGTTGAGCTTAGAAAATTGATGTAAACACATAGAACATATAAAAGAAATGGAATCCATGGGACAGTGCCAAATGGAAATCCTCCACTGATATTATGTGCAACAGGTTGAATGAAGGAGAGTATAAAATTTCAGATTTTGAAGACAGAATTATAGCTATTGATAATGAAGAGAAAAATATCTTAAAACTAGCAAGAGACCATGAAAAATCAATTGAATGGCTACAAGATGAAGCAAAGAAGAATAATATAACATTGATTGGGGTCAATGAGAAAGCGGAGACAGCAGAAATGACATTAAAAAAAATCTTCACAGAAATAATGGCAGAAAACTTTCCAAGTGTGAAAAAAGAATTTGAAATACAAAGATATGAAGCATTTAGAACTCCAAAAGTAGAATATTGAAAGCTGTTAGAGATAACAAATGGATCACCTATAGAGGAAAGCCCATCAGAATCACAGCAGACTTCAAATCACAAACCCTCAAGTCAAGAAGAACTTTGAGTGAAGTATTTCAGATCCAAAAAGAAAACAACTTCCAACCCAGATTGATGTACCATGCAAAACTATCTTTCAAACTTAATGAAGAGGGCTGGGGATATAGCTCAGCAGAATAAGCACCTCCCTGGCAAGCACAAGGTTCTGAGTTCGATCCCCAGTACTGGAAAAAAAAATGGAGAAATGGAGGAATAAGATATGTCTATGACAAAGAACAACTGAAGAGATTTATGAACATGAAACCAATGCTACGAACAGTACTAAAATACATTCTAGACAGAAGAAAAAAATGTCCACAATTCCAAGAACAACAACAGAAAGAAACGACCAGGCAGGGCAACCAGTAAAACAGAGGGGAAAAGCAGGGAACAAACAATAGAAAATAGCAATAGCAAGATAAGTCAATACATATCAGTTACAACCATCCATGGAAATAACCTCAGTTCACCAATCAAAAGAAGTAGACTGACAAAGTACATCAAAGAAACAATATCCAACAATATGCTGTATACAAGAAATGCATTTAATGCAGAAAGATATTTATACACTGAAAATCAAAGGATAGGAAAAAACTTCCATGCAGTAGGAAATAAGAAAAAAGTAGGAGCAGCAATTTTTTTCACAATGTCAACTTCAAACTAAGAATGATCAAAAGAGATAAGGAATGTCACTATATACTTGTCAGAGGGAAACTTCAAGAGGAAGAGATAACAATCATAAATATATGTGCACCAAATATAGGAGCACCCAACTTTATGAGACAATTATTAATAGACATGAAAAATCAAATAAGCAATAACAAAATTTTAACAGGAGATCTTAATACCCCGTTGTCACAAAGATATAGATCAACCAGACAAAAAATAAGCAAAGGTATAAAAAAACTTGAACAAACCTATGAACAAATGGACTTAGTGGAAGTTTTTAGACTGTTCAACCCAACATCATAAGAATACACATTCTCCTCAGCTTCATATGTAATCTGCTCTAAATAGGTCATATAACAGCCCACAGAACATACTTAAGTAAATGCAAGTGAATTGAAATTATCCCATGAATAATATCTGATCATCATGCAATGGCATTAGAAATTAATGATAAAAGAAAGTGTAAAAACTCCATGAACACATGGAAATTACAAAATACCCTCCTAAACAACCAATGGGTCATAGATGAAATAAAGGAAAAAATTAAACAGTATCTATAACTAAATGAGAATTCAGACACAACATATTGGAATCTTTGGAATGCTATGAAAGCAGTCCTAAGAGGGAAATTTATAGTGTTGAATTCTCACATCAGGATGAGCAGGAAAAAATCATCTATTGTTGCACCTCAAGCTTCTACAAAAAGAATTGCAAGACAAACCCAAAGTCCATAGATCAGATCAAAAATGGAACACAAAGGAAACCAAGAAAACAACATAAAAATAAATAAATAGAAGAGGTAGCTCTTTGCAAAAATAAATAAAATTGATAAATGCTTAGTCACTTTTATGAAGAAAAAAGGAAAGACTCACATTCATGCACTGAGGAATGATAAGGGTAAAGTCACCATACTTCCTGTGGATATTGAGAAGGTCATCAATAAGTACTTTGAAAATCTTTACTCTCGTATAATGAAAAGCACAGGAGAAATGGACAGATTCTTAGATACATATGAATCAACAAAGCTGAATCACGAAGATAAATAATTCTCAATTAGCCAATGTCAGGTACTGAGATGGAAAGTATAATTTAAAAGTTGACAACTGTCTTGGTTGCTTTTCTCTTGTTGCTGAGACAAAATATCTGACTCCCAGGATTAAGGAAGGAAAGGTTTATTTAGCTCATAGTCTGTGGAGGTTTCAGTCCACATTTGTATGGCGCCAAGGCAGGGCGGCACATGGCACAGGGCAACCATTCAAGTGGCAGAAGACAGCAAAAGCAACAGAGCAAAACGGAGGAGCGGCACGAGCAGCCTCTCTCTCTCCCTTACAGATGCAAACTGTCTGCCTCAGGGCAGGTGCAGCGCTCACACCCATAATCCCAGCACTGGATCATGGATCAGACATAAACTCTAAAACCCAGCCCCATGACTGCATGTGGCTTTGGGGGTACACCTAGACACAAATCATAACACCAACAAAGGAATGCCTGGGTCCTGATGGATCCACCACTTAATTCTACAAGAAATTTAGAGAAGATCTAATGCCAATACTCTTCAAACTCTTCAATGAAATTGAAACGGAAGTGATACTCCCCAACTCATTCCTCTAATACCAGGAAAAAGATAAGGATGTCCAGTAGCACTACTCCTTTTCAAGATAGTTCTGGAAGCACTAGCCAGAATAATTAGACAAGAGAGAGAAATAATTGAATAAAGATAGGAAAGGAAGAAATGAAATAATCATTGCTCACAGATGATATGATACTGTAACTAGAAGACCCAATACTCCATCAAACGACTCCTTGAGTTAATAATCAAATTCAATATGGCTGGATGAAAGTCAGTCCTCAAAAATCAATAGCGTTCTTGTACATAAACAACAAACTAATTGGGAGAGAAATTAGGGAAACCACACCCTTCACAATAGCATCCAAAAAATGAAATGCATAGCAATCAATCTAGAAAAGCAAGTAAAAGATTTATATATTGTAAATACATTAGTCTGAAAAACGGTCATTGATGATGACATCAAAAATGGAAAGATATCCCTTGCTCATAGATAGGAAGAACCAAAATAGTGAAAATGGCCATACTTCCAAAATTGTTATACAGATTTAATGCAGTCCCAATCAAAATACCATTAGCGTGACTCACAGAACTACAGAAAACACACTTAATATTCATCTGGAATCAGAAGAGACCTAAAATACTAAAATAGCAAAGGGAATCCTGGCAACAAAGACAATTCAGGAGTCATCACAATCCCTGGGTTGAAATTATACTATAAAGCTACTCTGATAAAAGCACCATGGTACTGGCCAAAAAAAAAAAAAAAAAAAAAAAAGAATGTGAGTACCACTGGAATAGATTGGAGATGCAGATACAGCTATAAATGCACTCAGCCACCTTATCCTTGACAAAGGGGCCAAATATGCTCACTGGAAAAAATGATAGCCTCTTCAATAAATGATGCTGGAAAAACTGCCTCTCTACATGCTGAAGACTAGAACTGGACCCATGTCTGTCACTATGTATTAAACTAAAGTCAAAATAGATCAAAGATCTAAATATTAAAACAATGACACTAAATCTACAGGAAGATAAAGTAGGTTGAAATCTTGAAGACATATGAATAGGCATGGTTTTCCTGAACAAAACCTAGACTGCATGGGAAACACTTCAAAGAATCAGCAACTGGAATCTCACCATATTAAAAAGCTTTTGTAGTGGAAAGAAATCACTAATGAGTGAAAAAGCAACCCACAGAGTAGGGAAATATTTTAGCTAACTGTCTTTCAGTCAAAGGACTTACATCTAGAACATATAAAGAATTGAAAAAAATCAGACACTCCAAATTCAAAGACCCAATCCAAAAATGGCCACCTCAGATGAATGTGCACATCTCAGATGAAGAAATACAAATGTCAAATAAATACATGAAAAAATGTTCAAAATCCTTTGTCATTCAAGAAATGTAAATTAAAACAACACTGAGATTCTACCTCACCCCAAAAAGAATGGTTATTATCAAGAAATCAACTTTTACCAAATACCAGTGAGGCTGTGAGGAGTAAGGAACCCTTCTTAACTGCTGGTGACAATGTAGACTGGTTCAACCACTTTGGAAATCAGTCTGGAGATTCCTCAAAAAATTAGCATTAGGGGTTTTATTCAACTCAGCTATTCTCCTTCTAGATATTTTCACAGAAGAATTAAAGACAGCATACCACAGTGATATATGTGCACCTATGTTTATAGCAGCACAATTTCTCAAGGCAAAATCTTGGAAACAACATAAATGCCCATCAACTGAGGAGTGGATAAAAAAAGTGTACTATTTTCATACAATAGAGTATTACTCAGCTATAAAGAAAGATAAACTCAAGGCTTTTAAATGTAAATGGATGCAACTGGAGACCATACTCATAAGTGAAATAAATCAGACACACATGTATAAACAGTACATTGTATCCCTAATACAAGAACCTAAAAGTGTAAATAAAATCTGAGTGGTACAATAGATACTGTGAAAGAGAAAGAAACTGCTCAGTAGGAAAGAACAATTGGACTGATGGAAAGGAGGAAAGCAAGCAAGCAAGAAGAAAAAGAAAGAGCAAGACAGAGAGAGAAAGGAAAGAAAGAAAGAAAGAAAGAAAGAAAGAAAGAAAGAAAGAAAGAAAGAAAGAAAGAAAGAAGAAAGAAAGAAAGAAAAAAGAAAGAAGAAATAAGGAAAGAAAAAGAAAGAAAAGAGGAAAAAAAATATATATAATAGCTAAGATAATTGTACTATTAATTTCTATTGGTTTATTGAAAGGAACAGTTAATGTTTAATTGACCGATCTTGCTTACCCATAGCTGGTAATCTGAGCAAATACTCTGAAAATAACAATAAGCAATCCAACAACTATTGCAGATTTCCTTTCATGTTGTTTTGAAACTCTGTATTATTGTTAGAGTTTGTGTGTTGTTTTGGTTTCTGTCTTTGTTTTTGTTATTTTATTTTTGTTGTTTTCTATTTAAAATAAAGAAATGGATAAACATATGTTCTTAAATATAACATGTTATATACAGTACATTTCTTGCAACTCTGGAGGCAGGATGGTGGAAGATGAAGTCAGGAATCAAATAATCCAAAGCTGAGGTCAGGTGGTATCCTTTCTCCTGATGGGAAAAGGGAAACGCCCAGCACTTGTAGCACAGTTATTTATACCACCAGCATATGAATATGTTCATGGAGAGTTTAGGGGGAGGGTAGAATCTGGGAGAAGAAAAATGTCCAATCTTCAGCAGAACATCATGCCTTGGTGGCTTCATGTGTAACAAAAGAAAATTGTCTACATTATCTCAAGTGGAGGTCAGGTCACCATGTGTACCAGCTGCACAAGCTGTGCACACTTGTTATGGCAGGGAACTTACTTTGTGGCTGAGTTTGATCAGAGTTCATATTCATTAAATGGCACATGATTACATTTAATGTGTGTTATTTCTCTTGATTTATCCATCTTGTTTTCCAGCAGATATGTGAATACTGGTATTTTATTTTTATATAAAGAGCTGTCATTTTTCTACTATAGTTTATTTACAAACATTTGAATTTTTAAATCATTCATGAGTAAAAAGAAAAGAATATTTATGAGTACTGTGGCTTATCTAATTCATTTCGGTTTTCATGACAAAGTCTTAGTTTCTAATAAATTTTATACCCTTGCTGAATATGCAATATTCACCAATATGTTCATTTGTTTGTTTGTTTGATTGACTGATTTGGTGCTGGAATTTGAAGTTAGGACGTTGCACTTCCCAGGCAGGCACTGCACCACTGAGCTATTTCCCCAGCCCTGCACCAGTATTTTAGATTTAAAAATAATGAAATACATGGGAACACACAACTTTTCAAATGTGGTGACTACTTCTTAATTGCAGAATTACTCAATGAGTTTTCAAAATAAATATAGTGAAATAAACCATCTGATGGTTGGTAAGTCTTGGCAATAGCTTTATTTTTATCTATGTTTGGATGGACTGAAAGCATTATTACTAAACTGAGTTTAAAATTTCATATTAATTAAATTAAATGAAGTACATAGACAAACAAGCAATTTGCTTAGGTATCTAGGAGCTTTTAGCACTATCCCTGTTATTTACATGTGAATAATTCATTGCCTTTGAGAAGAGAGTATCTCATACTATCAGCGATAAAGGTTTTACTATCTTGTATATTGTATAGTCTTATAAATGAATTTTTAAATTTTCTCCTTTACTCCTAGATATTTTCAACAATTACCTGATATTCACCTTTCTGTTCATATTATATTATTCTGAAATTTCTTTTTGTATGAATCTTAATATTTTATATCTATCATTCATATCTCTTCAATTTAAATTTCCTATTAGTAATATTGTGTTTAATATATCTATAATTTTCCTATGTATTATTTGGAAAACAAGATTCCTTTATTCTTAAAATCATACATATTTTAGATGGGATTACAAAAGAATTTCTTGATGTATATTTCTTTCGTTTTGAGATTCCTCTAATATAAATTCACTTTCGCTTCTGTAGCTCATGTCTAAGTTTTCACACAAAGTTTTCTTCTTTACTATTTTATCAAAGGTTTTAACAGTTTACAGAATTAGTATTTGATAAAATCAGGATTATGAACAATTAGATCCATGAAACTTTCCTTTATATATTTTCCCATATCCATTGTTTTCATGTTTCCCTAAAACATTTTGAAAATTACCTCTTTTTCCCTCTTACTGACAATTTCCATTATTTCTATCAGGATCCTTACTAAATTTATAGATTAAATATTACCCTTCTCTTCATAATGCCTGTGGCAGACCAGTGCAGTTAGGGCTAATCTGTGCCAGTTATCTACCTACCCTTTCTCAGGTACCTGCTATTCTTTCCCGGAGCACCTTGGATTTC
This sequence comes from Dinomys branickii, assembly GCA_004027595.1. NCBI lineage: Eukaryota > Metazoa > Chordata > Mammalia > Rodentia > Dinomyidae > Dinomys > Dinomys branickii. The sequence continues at coordinate 20,322 of PVLD010022151.1, read as the reverse complement.
AGGAAAAGCATTTGATGAATAATCATCTCCTGACAAAAATCTAAACTGTCCCTCGGGGAGCAGTTGTCCTACAATTCACTTGTAGGTGTCCCATGTGGATCTGCTGCAGGACACTAGAACTTGATAGACTGTGATGACTTTCCTTCCAAATCTGGAATATATTTTAGTTACTTGTATCTTGGTGGCCTCAACCTTGAAGGAATAAAAACTTCACACTTTTGGCAAATGTCCTTAAATGTTTAAAATATCTGTGCACAGAGAAGAGAAGAAATCTGGACCATAGTTTAGGGTGGAAAAGAAATCAATGCAAAAATAAGGCAGATATGTAAGCTTTATCTTACTTACCCCTCTGCTGACCCACGTGAAGAGTCAGTGCTTTTCCATCAAACCAGCCTCAAAGTGTAATCGTGTTATGCCAACGATTGTCAATATCAACTTATATTTGTGCAGGTGGAGAACACTGTAGAGTTCAGTGACTACAAATGCAGCCATCTCACATATTTACCAGATTAACTCATGTCATGTAGATTTTAGAATCCTCTGTCTATAGAGAATTTATTTCTATTTAGTGCATATTTATTGTAATGGGCACTGACTTTTAGCACAACATTTTAAGATAGACAAGCCTCAAAATTTGTCTTGAGAAACATCCTGGAGGAGTTGTAAAGAGTTAACTTTGCAGTTCTGACTTTGTCCTGGAATTCTTCTCCTTGCCTGAATTGTTAAAGTATATATATCATTATGGCCAGGCCTAGACATTCCAATCTATTACCATGGAAACCAAAAATGTATATAAGATGAGAGCAAAGGCAGTTAAGTGCCACATTCTCTGGTCGGGAAAGGGGGGCAATGACCGGTCCAAATTGATCTTAAAATTAATTAAAACTCCATTTGTGCTGAATGAGTTTTTGGATCCCCTGCGGAGTTTGACCCGATTTCTGATTTTTGCCACAACGTTATTTCATTATTATAGTTGTTGCTTTTGTGTATAAAACTTTCCCACTCTTGCTGGTTGTACCATGTCACTTCACTCTATTTTTTCATACTGATTTACTATTTATTTTAATCTCAGAAGCTATATAATTGTTAGAGACATGTCTTTATTTAGGCATTTAACTATTTTGGAGCAAGGAAAGTATTTCTGAGACTAACTTTAAGATAATTTTCATCATAACTTTTAGCTCAAGCTAATAGAACTTCATTTTGATGAGGTGTAATCTTTAAAATACTTGCAATCCTACCTATCTATAATGTATTATAGTTACAGTTCTTTTTTTCAAATGTCCTCCCCTTAATTTTTATCTCAGTAATATAATTTGCTGCCTCTATGCCCCAAGTTATTCCAGAAATAAAATTTCTGATTTATCCAGTGTTGGGGACTACAAATTATAAATTGTGTCCTGAGGATGTCCAAGGCAGTCCTTGTCCTGCCCTGGAAACCAAATCAGAACACAGAAACTCCGTTTTCTTCTCAACACCGCTGATGACTTATGGCTAGTGATGCTCTGCTCACTCTCAGGGAAAGAGAAGGCCTGCTGAGGAAGAAAAGGATCTTTAAAGCAATGTAATAGAAGTAGTAAAATTTTCACTTGTAAAAAAGCTTTGCTTATTGATGTCTTATTCTTACAGGAATGCTTTGTTATTTTAATTAGCCCACAGCAATCACCACCTTGTTCCAGGAAAAGTACACTTTCCCCTCTGAAAATGTGTGTGTGGGCTCAGAAAATATTGTGCCACCAAGGAGATCTTTGCCTTTTCCCATCCTCTCACTTATTTCACCCTTTGCAGTGTCCCTCTTACAGGTATTTGGGAACCTGGTCAGTACCCTGGCACCCCATCATTATTTTCAATTTGAGTAGGTGCTTTTCCTTTTTAAAATAACTTTATATATTCTTGTGATCTTCAGCATTCTGGCTTTTTAAAATTTTACATTAGAAGTTTGTGTTAGTCTTCTTTTCTTCTTTAACTACAGCATGAAATTTCATAACACAGACCATTGTCTGATAGTCATGAACCTCTTCCAGCACTCCTCAATTCATATGTAACTGGCTCACATTGTTTCCTGCTGGACTATCTCCAACCTTAATTCATCAGTTTTTACAAACTGTTATTGCTGCAGAAAGGCTAAATATAGGGTTACTGAAAATTTTCTGTACGAAGAGATATCTAGGGTTTGAGTATTTCTACTACTAACACAAAAGTCTGTTAAAAGTCGCCCAAATGTAACTCACGATACCCAAAATCATTAAGAGGGATACACTGATGTGATAGTGGATCTCTCATTGAACCACAAAAGCACAGTTGATAGTTTTTCCATTAGGAAAACAAAAACTATATATTAACTCTCCTAGATATTCACTTGCAGTTTTACTTTTCTGTACATCTCAAGTTCATTCTGCTAACATAAGGGGAAACTTCCCTTCGATTAATGATGCTTACATGACATGATTTGTTCTAATCCAATAATAATTTAAGTATTGCAACATTTTCATTGGCTAAAATTAAGTACTTGTCAGTGCTACAATTACAGCAGAATAATGGGGAAAATTAGCTAAAGTCTGAAGAATATTTTGCACCAAATTAACCTCAAGAGCATACAGTAAAAGGTAGATTCAAGGTGACAAAAATGAATCACACTGAGGCAATTAGATTTATTTATATTTTATTTGGTGCATCAAGATTGAAATTTTTAAGTCATGCTTTAATTAATTGTGTTTAATTGAATTTTTGAATTACTCTTAGATTTATCACCAAATCCATGGAAGTAAGGAATGCCATGTTCAGAGTAGAAAGCTAATGATTACCTTGATTAAGTGGCCTGGCTTTAAATCTTAGATCATTCATTATCTTGAAAACTTGGAACTTTTAATCTTCTTTTAATCTTAATTGTTTTTCATCTTCTTCTTGATCATCATGATAATTAAATGATTTACCATATAAAAATATTTTACTGAAGCATATAATAAATAAACTATGTCTCCTAAAATGTGCAGTAACTTAATTAGTGTTCATCTTCAATCTTGAAAGTGTGGACATTTCCCCGCATACTACACTGCTTATAATTACCTTGTATGATGCTCCAATACTAGCATAGTAGCAAACAATTTCACAGTTTTGCCGTAAGCAAAGTCTGGAAACCAGTGTACGAGCTCGAGTAGTGTTGAGGTCTGCGTTAGCTGCAGAAGCTTTTCCCAGTGTGGCTCTGCTTCAGTGCGCCCTGACAAGTGAACACCTGTGACGAAAGAGCAGTGAGCAGTGGTGCCACGGAAGCACAAAGGGTAAAGGTTCCTTATTCTTCTTGACAGTAGCGGGAGTCCCACAGGAAAGGTGCAGGGGCGTCGTCATCTACAATTGAGTCCCTGTGTAAGGGCACTGGCGAGTGTGCTGAACTGTTTCTCACTACACAGTGACTATTCTTTAGAAACATAGATTGTTTTGTAAATGCTGTCTTGAAGCTGAAACATGATTTGCATATCCGTGGCAATAAACTTAGAGGATCATACCACTAAAGTAAGCATTAGTTTATAAAATTCTTGCTTCAAATTATTAAATTCATCTCATTTTGAACGGTAAGATAAAGAAATTCAAAAATCTTACAGACCTCTCACAATGATGAACTCCAGTTTTAGCCTACAGTTCTCAACACAAGCCGCTATTTAAAGGTATGAGCTCATACAAAAGAAAAAACATTGTTTTCTGAAGTATGCTTACCCCGCTACAATCAATTTTAACTGGTTCTTGATTAATTATAGTTTCATAGACAGCAAAAAATAAAAATCATTCTAGTCCTTTGTTTCTTATTTCATTATAAAATCTTCATTCAATAAATAAATACTTCACACTAAGTATTTTATAAAATAAATCAATGATCTATCCTGCACAAAATATACATGAACTGAAATAAAGGAGGAGTTCAAGTTGACAATGATTTTAATAAGAATAATTATCTAGGGCCAGGGATATAGTTCAGTGACACAAGTGGCTGCCTGGCAAGTGCAAGGTCCTGTGTTTAATGTTTGGTACAAAAAAAGAGTGCTTATCAAAGTGATAATCGCTTCTTGTAGCTTATGTGGTTTACCGTGTCTAGCCCCTCCCCTTTGTAACCATCACTCCCGGAAGTGTCCTTTTCGGGCACCCTCCTCAACTTTGTATGTAGCAGCCAAATACCCAACACGCAAGGATAATTGTTAGTTGCCACTCATTAGTTTAAAAGGTTAATTCTTTCAACATTCTAAGGTTAATTCTAAGAGTACTTCATTTCGATATTACACAATGAGGAAGTTAAAGGAAAAATGAAATCCTAGCTTTTCTTTCTTTAAAAAATGTCATTGTCCTTATAAGAGCTTACAATGGAAACCAGGATTGTTTGCATTTGCACCGTTTTCTTTCAATCTCTAGTAAGAATGAGCAAAGGGAAAGAGTAAAGCAATGAACAAATAATATTTGTATTGTTTAATTATGTTATTATTGTAAAAAATTATGAAACATCAAGCATATGATTTATCATTTTAAGCAGATTTCAGTGTAAAGTTCAGTGGCATTAAATCCACTTAGAATGTTTGCATCCTGTCATTTAGTATGACTGGAATTTCGTATCTACTAAACAGAAATTTATTTTCCATTCCTGGCAAATTCTGGAAAACACCATCGTACCTTTGGTAAGTATGAACTTGCCTAGGTAATTCATTGATGGAAAACCATATAGCATCTTGCTTTTACCTGAAAGACTTATTTTCCCTTGCAAAATGCTGTGAAATTTTACCTGCATCGGGGCACACACCACAGTGTCTTTCCTTTTTAAACGATAACCATCCTCTGTGTACATTCATACATCAATGGACAATTTTCTGCTTTTGTACTTCCTGTAGTGTGAATAATACCGCTGTGAATAGAAGTATAAATAGCTCTTTGAATGCCTGTTTTCAGATGTCTGGGCATATTTACTAAACGGAATTATTTGATCATATGGTAATGTTTTAAAAATTCTTGAAAAAATGCCATTATGATCTAATTTAGTTCATGACAGGGGCTTCAATTTTCAACTTGGAACTAAAACAATAAACAATATTGTGGTTTCAAGAGTCCTGAGTTTTCTCCATCATGGCAGTCTTTATCATAGTAGTGAAAGAACAGTCTTTGAGATCTTGCTGGAGAACTTCGGCAGGTGGTAGCTTTCTGCTCAGACATAATTCATTTTAGTATTCTCACCCTTTATGCATCTTCTCAGTTTGGTCAATGGTCTTCTGTGGTCACTAAGTTAATGTAGTCTGCAAATATGCTCATACTTTAATAAATTTATTAATATTTGGGAGATATCAATGGTCTCGAGGAGATTAAAGGTCCAATCAAGTCATCATTCTAGGCCCCAGAATAAAGAATGTTCCATGTACTATAATTTCCTCTGTCTCTGTGTAACAGTCAATTGAAGCATCAACCACAGGCCTGGTATGCAGTATTCGCCCCTCTTCAGAGACAGCATCATGCATTGTCCTCAACATTTTGTAGTTGGTCCCACTGAGGAAGGGGCCCACCTCATGAGAATGTGGCTCAAACAGATCAATCAGCTTTGTTTATTTTTTCTGTAATTTATAACACTGAAGAGGATGACTTTTCACAACTTGTCTATAATTTTCAAATTAGTATGAACAAAGAGTCTACCCAAAGACAGCAGAGATTTTGTCTTGTGCACTGAGCGTACTTCCATGTCCATTTTTTGGTTTTATGTGGTTGTCTGACTCTTAGCACTTAGAGCTGACCAGGAGACACTGGATTTCAGCTTCACCAGAGTTCAATAAATAGAGCAGAAATGCTTAGGAAAACTTCTTTGCTCATGTGAATATCATTGAAGATAACATGTTAGAGAAAACTGACACACTATAGGTAACCTGGAGCAATGTATACTAAAATTAAAAATAATGATTCATAAGCAAAAACATGAAAGAGCATAACAGACAGAAGCAGGAGTCCATGCTAGAACTCTGAGACTCAGCCCTGAATTTAACAAGATTAAAGAAAGCCACATGTGATAAGTTAGTAGAAGTCTTTGAAAATACCCAAGAAATGAAGAGATGTCTAAATGAGGATGGTGTTATTTGTAAAAAAGAAACTAGTTGTGATGTTTTTCAAATGTAATATGAAGTACATTTATACAATATTTTAAATGTATAGGAAAGAGAACATAATATAGAATATCTATGTCCAATATAAACTTAATCAGATTTTACCATTATACTGTATCTGCTTAAGAAATACTTTAAACCACATAATCTTAGATATACACTATAAGTCACTTTTCTGAATTTTCTCTATTGCCCCAATTGAGTCCACTTTGTATATTTCTTCCATTCATATCACGGTTCATTATATATTAATGGATAAATCATAAAACTTTACAAGTTTTAAATAATCTACCATACTTTTTTGCTAATTCTTTTGAAAATGTATGGCTTTTCATGTCATCCATGTAAGTGCATATTTACTAAATGGAATGTTTCTTGGTTTCCATTTGCCACTACACAGTGTTGGTATCCCAACACTGTTCTATTGTTCTATTGCTATTTAGGTGGCTACTCATAATTGAATTATAAGGAAACTTGCAATTGAGTAATTATTTGAAAATATTTTTGTACACATTTGCAAGAGTGTCTCTAGCGCACACATAGTAATGTAATTATTGGTCTCATGATAAAACATATATTCAAATAAGTAATTTCTCCCATGTTGCACCAATTACACTCCTACTTACTACTTATAAGAAAGTGTTTATCATTACACATCCTAAACACAATCTCAGTTATTTCTGATTGTCAGCAGTGGTGAGATGGTTATTTATATTTGGTTCATCTCATTGTTAGAAAAATCATGAATCTCTTCACATATTAACGGATATTTGTATTTTCTGTCCTGTCAGTTTTCTGCTCATAACTTTTGCTCCATTTTAGTGTATTTTCCTTTGTATCACTAAATTTAAATTTTAATTGTCTTATATATTTGCATGCTTCATTTTCTACTTTTTATGGAAATACTGCTCCCATTTTATCACACACATTTTCACTTTTATGGACACTGGGCTGTAATTGTACTTTTTCACGGGATATAATTGTTCATTATGTCTTCTAGAAGTCTTTAAAGAAGCCGTCTCTTTGTCTGGGACAGTGGCATGCCACCGCATGACCAAGCTTGCATTTATGACTTCTGTGGGTTCGGTGCACACAACTATTCTGAAATTATGTTTTCCCCTCCTATTTTGCACTCTTCATCCTCACTGTGTTGTAGTCCAGGTTGGATAACTTTTATTTTGAAATTTATCTAAAATGCTGTAAGGAAATAAAAATATAAGAAGCATCAATAACTTACCTAATGCTGTAAGCAGCACCTGTAACTCACAGGAGCACAGTGAAGGTGTGTCATTCGAGACAGATGATAAGAAAAATGACTCATTGATGGAGAGGGTCAAGAACACATACAGCCTCTCCTCGGAGCTCCTTCACTTTTTATCTGCTAACAAAAAGCAGACTTTCTGTCAAATTTCAGGTGAGCGTGGCAGTCTGACATTAGTCCTCTTTTAATTTTTGTTTTTTTACTGTTATTAATACACCTTTGCAGTATACCAAATAATGATTCTATTCATAATGGGAAGCTGATACATATTCATAACATATTAATTTCCCCGCCTATCCTTCCCATTTCTTGGTTCTCTTCCTGTTTTTAAAAGATCAACGTCCCTGTGTCCTATTATCTCACATAGCAGTTAGTCTTTTGGAGAAATTATAATAAAATTAACATTGTGGAGCTGGGCCTGTGGCTCAGTGGTAGGGAACTTGCCCAGCATGCATATGGCCTTGAGTGTGTTCCTCAACACTGAAGAGTAAATGATTTTGTTTTTGATACAACAGAAGTATGTCTTCCGAGCTGGAGGAAACGAAACTAAAATCATCACTTGTCTCTTCATAAGAATTTTATGTCAGCCATTGCCTGATCTCATTATATATATGTAATAAAATATAGTTTCTCTATTTGTTTTTTACCTTAACATCTAAAGTTTAAGACATCATAACACAGAGTCCCACGCATTGCTTCAGAAGTAGATACATGAATTGAATCAAATTTCAGCCTACATATCTGTTAATAGAAAATATCGGTGGATAAATCATGTCTCAGGTGATTCTACGCCTTGACAATTTTCTGTGCGAATGGTAGGCTGCCAAACAGTGCATATGCAATCTATTCACCTAAAATATTGCTTCATTTTCTGTGTTTGTCTTTTGTATATCTGTGTGTGAGTGATGAACACATAGTTAACGAAATGATTTCTCTGGTCAAGCAAATTAATGTTTCCATCATCTCACTTACATCTTGTGTATGTGGAAAAAGTAACTGAAATTCACTCCCTTGAAAAGCCTCTAGTATTGAACACAACGTTCTCAGCCCTGATGCTATCCATTCTCACCTTATCCATGTCGGAGACTTTGCACCTTCTGACTTCCAGCTCCCATTTCCCTCAACCGCCCTGCCCTTGCCCCTAGTAATCTCCTCTGCGCTCTCAGGTTCTCTGTACTTGGGTTTGTATTTCTTTTATTTCAGATTCTGCCTGTGAGTGAGATCATGAAATAATTTTTTTCTGTGTCTGTATTTTTTCACATCACACAACTTGGCAGGAATCATGGATATCTCAACAAAAATACAAATAACCAAAGCAAAAATAATCAAGTGGAACTATTTCAAAGTAAAATGCTCTGCATAGAAAGAAAACGATAGACACATGGGAAAGGGAACTCAAGAACTTGGGAAAAGATATTTGCAAACCCACTGTGCAGCAGCCTGCCGGTCACATATGCAGTCACCAAGGTGTGAGATCACCTGAGACTGGGTATGTGCACTGATGTTTTCTTTAAGAGACATGTAGGTTGAAATTTGATTCTATTCATGTATCTGATTCTGATGGGATGAGTGGGACTGAGTTATGATGTTAGTAATTGCATAACCTACAGGGATAAATTTCTCATATTTCATTTTTTAAATTCAAGATTAACATTATACTACTTACTATCTTTGTTATATATTAATGTTCCAGCTCCTGTAAAGTTGATAGGATTTTATTATGTGTAAAATATTTACCCTTTTAAATATAAATATCTGGATTTAATCTTAATCTGTTAGCTGAATACTGGTGGAATCTTTCATTCCTTTGAGTCCTTAGATTACCCTTGAATTTTGGTTTATGATTCATATTGCCTTAATAGGTAATAGATAGTATTTTAAAAATTATACTAAACATAATATAGATCCTTAATTTCTTAAGGGCCTTCATATTACTTATTTGGTCTACACATTTAAAAACCAAACTCATAAAAACGGACGTTAATTAGAGAATATAAAGATAAAATATAATAAAGGATGTAAAATGTGGTAACTGCAAATGTATCAGTCTGTATTTTAACCTTTCACTGAATATTCAAGTGTATTTTATATATCTATATGAATCCCTAGCTTACTCAGATACTCTTAACATTATTTTGTGACACATCCACATTTTTATTGGAATACACAACTTTCCTTTACCCTAAGTTTATATAAAAGATATTATTTTCATCACAAAAATCTACATGCTTACATTGACACAAATATGTCTGGCACTAGTATGATGACATCAATTATTAAAATCTGTATGATACTACATATTATATAATATAGTATATGAAACAAAAATTTCCCTGCATATTAATATTACCAATGATTTTAATATTCATAATTAATATTTTATATTTTAGAATTTTACATGATATTTGATGATAATTTGGAAATAAAGTTACACAGGAATAAAAATATAATACTATTTGTACATCTAACAAAAAGAATTTCTATCTGAACTCCTATATTCTTAGAACCTAGAATTTGGTTACCAGACCACATTTGAATACATAAAACTTGGGCCCAAGTTCTTTAAAGTTAACTCATTTATTAATCCCTCTCACTACCAAAATCTAAATTCATATTTTTGAGTTAAACTTGCTTTTTAACATTGTGATACAAAATAATTTAATAAACATTTAAAGTAATGTTTTATATATATATATATATATATATATATATATATATTCCATTTCTTGTGTTTGTGGGTGTTGGATTGCCATCTTCTTTCTAGTGAAAATTCATCAAAATTAAAATTTAAATGAAACAACTAAATAATATCCCATTCCATTTATTATCTATATAAGTATATGTATATAGTCATGTTTGTTTATGAGCCAACCTATTCATTGTAACAACTTCAAAAGTTTTCAGAATAATGTTGACTAACTTCTTGCACTGGTGACTGTTAAGAGATAAAGGCTAGACACTTTCATATTCTTAAATACAACTCAGATCAGAAGAATCAAATGACATTTATATTCATCATTTTAATTTCATGTATCTACTTGTCTTATTGTGAATTGCTTTTCTCAGAAATCTCTTCCCTGCATTGATGACATATGTTTGAACACAAAAGAATTTGCTCATAATATTAATGTACCATACAGTAATAACTAAAGATTTTATATTAAAATATAGGTAAATAGTAATCAAAACATTACTACCTAAAGCCAGGCATGGTGGTGCACACCTGTAACCCGAGCACTCTGGAGGCTGATGCAAGAGGATCTTTGCTAGTTGGAGAATCTTGGGGCTACAAAGTGAGCTCAAGGCCAGCCTGAATTGCATAGTGAGAACCTGTAGCAAAAAGGCAAAAAACAAAGCAAAAGAAAACAAAACAAAACAAAAACAAAATATCACCACCTAATTAAGACTGTTCTTTTCCCTATGAAGTTATTTTTATTAGCTGGCAAGTTATTTATAGCTATTGTAATTCACTACTGCATCTTAACTGTGAAACTACCATATAATGGCTTGTTACAGAAGTTGTTTTTCCAACTCATGAAGTAAGTAGCTTCATGTTAGTATTTTGAAATCAACCATAGTAGAAATATTTACATTAGAAAAATAGTGATACCTACACATAATTAGTTTTATTTAATTATTTATGGTATTTAGACTCAAAATGATGGCTAAAAGATTAATAATTCCAAATAGATATACAGGTGTCATATATTGCAAATATCAAAACAAATTATTTAAAGAGCTCTATCCCTAGAAAATTAATAACAGTTACTTTTCTGTTCAGAGTAATTTTTTTAATAATATAAGCCCTTTAACAATTGACAATCAGGGGCTGGGGATATAGCTCAGTGGAATAAGCGCTTGCCTAGGAAGCGCAAGGTCCTGAGTTCGATCCCCAGTACCGCAAAAAAAAAAAAAAAAAAAAAAAAAAACAATTGACAATCAATAGCATATTATCAGGCTGGGGATATAGCTCAGTGGAATAAGCGCCTGCCTAGCAAGCGCAGGGTCCTGAGTTCAATCCCCAGTTCCGCCAAAAAAAAAAAAGAAAAGTATATTATCTCCAGTTTTATTTGATAACCTGATAAACAGACCTGTATTTTTGTGTTTAATGAACCTCTGCAGTTAGTTTTAGGAATCTGACTAAAGCAATAGACACATAAATTTCAATATGTGAGTATTTTCATTTTTATCAAATTTTGGACAACTGGGTTACATTGAATAATTACTGTGATATCTTGTAGAACTTAAAATTAAGTATTAAGTGGAAAGAATACTCTTCTAGGATTGCAGTATATTAAGATAAAAGTACTACAAATACCAATTTGGAATATGAATTCTACGTCAGTTTGACCTATTTGTATATATTTCTTTTACTTAGGATCAACAATGAAAAACGTTATAACATACATGAAATTATTATACCTCATAAGTGCTGAACTGCAGTGAATATTAAAATGCTTAATTAAAACACTTTTTAATCAAAGTAGAGATGGAAAGTGTTTCAAGGGTTAGCTAAGTTATTTAAATGGTATATGTCTCAGAATGAATATTAGAAGAAAATAAGGTGAAAACATCTTTAGAAAGATTTTAAAGGTGGTAAGAAATTCAGAGATGAAAAGACTGTAGTATCTAGAAGTGTATAGCTTGAAAGGTTCTGTCCTTATGTGATCATTTCCTCTCTTAATGCAATGGGTCAGGTGTTGTTTTCAACTAAAGTAAAGCAATATCAAAGTCCAAGGTATAATATTGATATCATTAAATTTGACAGGGTATTTTCTTAAAGGTACTTTAGAGTGGATAATTTGACCCATCAAGACAAATTAAAGCTGTTATATGGTCCTGTTATTTTGTCAAGAATATCATCACAGAATTGCCTCATGGATGGTATCAGGGAGATTGTTACAAGAAACCTGTTATTGCCAGCCCTGGAGAAAAGCAGTCTGTTTAGAACTTGGGTAACAGAATCTGGTTAATTGAAATAGAAGATGGGACAGTGACCTGAACTTTGTTTATAGTAGGTGCTTGCTGGTCTGATTATTATTATTATTATTATTATTATTATCATGCTTATTAATTTCCTATAATTACTACTATTATGTTACACAGTGTTAAAGTTGAGAGTAGCATGCAGCCAAGTTCATTCTTTTTCTCTTTGACTGTAGAACTGACATTGTCACCTTTTTGTCATCTCCCTTCACACTGCCTTGATAGCTTTATCACATGTCTTGGTCGCTATAAGCAAATATCTAAAGCAGCTCATATTTTCAAACATTAAACAGAAATACTGAAGAAAATAACTAATTTTGAAACTTTATTATTACCAAGGACTGATGGTTGCAAATTAATTTTGGTACATGTGTATTTCACAATTTTATGAAGTTCACTTCAGTTTTGGGCTGGGGATATGCTTCAGTGCATAGTGGTTTCCTGGAGGGCACAAGGTGGTCCTAAGTTTGACTCCTGGTATCAATAAATAAATAAATGAATAAATAAAGTTTAAGATACTATAACATCATTTTACTGTGATTTTAAGAATGTTTGTTTAGTGTATCTAATCCAAGGAATTGCCAGAAATAGAAGACATAAATCAATTTTTATTGTTTAATTCATCTAAATAACTTTAAGCATCATTATTTTTTATTCATGGAGTTAAAATTAATACAATCCAGCAGCTTCATTTCATTGCATGTCTCTGGCTTAATGTATGCTGATGAGAAAAATAAAAGGAATGTAACAGTCCTTACAGAAATCCCTACATGCTTTTCTGTGTGTCTACTATTTACAGCAGACAGAGCCTCTCATTTTGATTATTAACTCAGATATCTTGAATAGAACAATTTAAATCTATAGTGTTTTGAGTAACATTCAGAATTTCCAAAGTTAGATCTTGACATAAATCACTGTAAGAAACGGTATGCTGTGGATATAGCCCAGTGGCTCAAGGCCCCGCTTGGTAATGGCAAGGTACTGAGTTCAATTCCTGGAACCCCTCTTCCCCCCCGCCAAAAAAAAAAGAAGAAAATCAAGTCCAGATATTATTTTTAGCTTCTGGAAACTGGAAAAGCCTTTACAAGGGACAACTCATTCCCAAGATCTTCCTTCTACTTCTGAGGTCGCTTGTTCAGAGGCTGGTATGAAGGCTCCTGCTGAGGGCAGGAGCTGGGCTTTAGTTGAGAGGCACTATTCCCTTCTGAGCTGTTCCAGGTACTCCTGCTGCCTGTTTGAGGAGCAACCAAATAACCACACTTTACAGGGCAAAAATGGGTAGGGGCTGCTCCCTGTACCACCATTATCAAAGTTCTCAAAGTAAGAGTGGCTGTGGTGACCATGGCTGAACCTCACAGAGACTCCTGGTAAGCAGCAGCAGTAGCATGTCCAGTGCTGCCATCTTCATGAAATGTGGCAGATATCAAGCATCTGCCTTCTCTCCCAAGGCCAATGAAGCAGTCACCATGACATATATAAGTAGTGTCACCCATGCACTCTGTGTCAGGTGAGGAGGAAACTCCTTCACACTGTCCACCTCTGCTAAGCACAGCTTCCAATAAAACCTTGATCTCATGTTCTTCTGGCTTACCTTTCACTCTTGAGTGCAGGGGCTAAAACGGTCAGACTAAAAGTAGCTAGAGATACTAAGACCACCACTCCTGAGGTGTTCCAGAGACCAGTCATCACCAGCAGAGACTGGTGAGACAACTACAGCACACTGGTGACCAACACAATATTAGTTATCTTCCTATCATGGAGAGAATACTTGATGCTCATAGCTTAGAGGGGTTTGTTTTGATCACAGTTTCAGTGGGTCCACTCTGTTGGGTGGCTCCAAGGTAGAGCACGGTGGAAGGTCACGGTAGAAGAGAGCTACTCATGCAGTGGCAGCGATGAAACACAGAAAGACCTAGAGCTTGTAGAAAATACAGCCTTCCTTGTCATGCTGCAGTCACCCACCTCCAGCCTGTCCCACCTTCTCACAGCATGTTCAGCTATGAGCCAGTCCATCTGTGCATTAAGCCAGTGATGAGACTAGCATCACTATGGTTCTGTCACTTTCCCAAAGTCTCATTTCTGAAGACATGAAAGTTTTGGGGGCAGTTTGGATCTGAAGCACAACATGCAATAACCTTGAGAGAGCCCCAGAGGTTCAGGAGCAGAGGCTGTTCTTTGAACTATAATCCTGAGCTACTGAAGATCTGTGAGGGTGACTAGATGCTTTAAAACTAAAAGCTATCACATCAAGAACTGTATGACAAGTGGTGGGGAATGATTGATTCTCAGTGCTCAGAACTGTTCTCCTCAGAAGACCAGTTTTCTGTTTTGTGATTTCTGACCGAATTGAGTGAAAAACCCTTGGTTGACTGGTAACAGTATTAGTAGTAACTTTAGGGTCTGAGATCAATTTTTCCCCTGCATTGCTTGCAGTTCTCTAGATTATTTACTGGGAATGTAACATGTTGGAGTTAGTAGGGAGTGTGGGAGAGTTAGAGATTTGTTCCCCTTCCTGGGAATAAATATCTCTCAAACTGACCCAGTGGTGTGTGACTCAGCAGAGGCACATGACCTGAGGTGGACTGCCTTTTTGCCTTCCCTCATTTATGGTAGAAGTAAGGTAAGTCCAAGTTTTACTCCACCCTCCCAGAAAATCTTCATAGTGTCTTTCAAGACCAGTTTTCCAGTGAATGTTCAGCATCTTCTGCCACTCACTTTCTATTTGTAAGTAATAAAACTGCTTTTGAGAGGTGGTTTTTTTTTTTGGTGGTGGTAGTTGGTGATGGCATGTGTATGCGTATTTTATTCTTTTTCTTTTGTTTTGTTTTGTTTTGGTACCAGGTATTGAATTCAGGACCTTTCACTTGCCAGGCAGGTGCTTGTGTCACTGAGCTGTATCCCTGAGCCCCTGTGTGCATGTTACTCTAACTCAATGGACAGTGAGCCTCGTAACAGGCAGTGAGTCTGTTCTTTATAAATAAAGAATGGGTCCCAAAGAAGTTGCAGAAGGAAAGATGTCAGATGATGTCAGAGATTTCCAGATGATTTTGCATCTAGGTATTTTTAGTGGTGTTGAAAGACACTTTTGATTTTAAAATGTAATCAAAGTATAGTCTAAATAAACAGTGTATTTTATTCCCTATTATTTGATTTTTAAAATCCCTATATTTGGAGGTAACACAGGTGTCTTGTTTACTTTTCTTTCATTGCTTAGAGAAAATACCCAACACACAGAATTCAGGAAGCAAAGGTTTACATAGCTCACAGTCTGTGCGGGCTTCAGCTGGCTCCAAGGCAGAGTGGAACGTGACAGAAGACAGCAGTTCGTGGTGGCAGAAAATATAGTAAAAGCAGCAAGAGCGAAAAGGAAGTGGCCGAGAGCAAGCCTCTTTCCTTGCTGTGTCTGCAGGCTGCCTGCCCAGGGCAGGTGTAGCACTCACGCCCTTAATCCCAAGGTTGGACCACGAGTCAATCACAGACTCTACAAGCCCACCCTATGACTTCATGAGGCTTTGGGGGGACAGCTAGACACAAAGCATAACAACAGGTGAGGACTATATTAGTCTCCCTCTAGCTTTTCTGTACACAGCATCTCTGATCAAAGCCAACTGATGGGTCCTGAAGCCAACTGCTCTCTCAACCTTGCATTTACTTATCTTGTCTAGTAGAAGTGGACTTTCTGCCCACTTCCCCCTTCTTCAGAGTAGGGTCCTCAACCCCTGTTCACAGGGGCTAGTTGTGTTCTGGTTATTTTTCTCTATTCTCTGATGGAAGATGCTTTTCATACTCTAAGGAACTGTAAAGTCAGTTCTTTCTAGAAAAACCTCTAGTTCTTTCTGTGTGTTTCATTGCTGCCCTTGCATGAGTAGCATAATTTCAATCATAATTAAAATTATGATTCACAGGATTTTTTGTCAGAGGCTTTTCTGAAGACTTGTAGAACAGGGTCTTCTTGTGACCCTCTGAAAATAGCAAAATGGGAGCCAGCAAAGCAGCCCACTTGAAATTTGTACCTAGACTGCTGCCCACCTTACATGTGTATAAAAAAAAATCCACAGGAATGCCTTGTGCCCACAACCTCAAAATAAAATGGCTTTAAAAATAAAAACAAAAAAGTATGCACATCTTTCAGCATGCTGGACCATCATCAATGTAGATCTTTCCCCTGTTGCCCTGTCCTTTGAATCTTTAGCTTCATTCACCAGCACTGGAATCTAATCTTTCTCAGTTACAAAAACAGGTGTGGAGATCTCAATGTCATCTAGTTGTTGGAGTGATGTAATGTTAAAATTCTTACAGTGGCTAAAACAGTAGTTACCCGCATTCTTCCAACACACAGAAATAATTACACACTCTAAAGGGTCAGTGTCACTGAGGTTCAGAACTTCCTACATACAGCTGGATGATTTTATAAACAATATTAATGATACTGGGAAAGGCGGAGAGAGGTCATCTGCAGTATGGGAAAAACACAAACTAAGGGGAGATAAGGACGAGTTTAAAAACTCTGTGATGCAGGAAGAAGCTATCTAAGAAATTCTGGAAGAAACTTTAAGATACAGCTCAAAAACACACATAGCAAAGTTGGGAAAAATCGTCTAATCAGTCCCAAAGGGACAGACCGTGAGCTCAAACTAACATAAATGGTAGAACATATGATCTAGAGGGATGAAACCTACGTAAGATGTAAACTACTAACAACAGTTTTGCTTCTGTTTCTTGAAGGCATTTTCCCTCCAAATTTGAAGTTTATAGAGAAAAATCTGTGAAATCAGTGTTTCAAAATTTGATATGCACAATGCATATGAAAGAGAACCACGTACAGAAGCAAAAAACATTGACTAAATGCTCTGTTTTTCTACCAAATTAAACAACAAATGATTATCTTTAGCTCAAAGATAACTTGCTTTTCTCCTGTATAAATGATAGGCTCCTTAGTAGTTCACTTGTTTATTGAGTATGTTACTGTGTCTTGAAAGTTCTTTCAAAATTGGTTTGGAGTTATCTCTTAAATTTGCTAAAAGTATTTCAATGCACTGCATTTTCATCTAAGCAGCAAATAATTAGTAGGATTTACAATGGTAAGCATGAACTTAAATGTAACTATCTTTTATCTGAAATTAAAATGAATTTTCATAATTCCATTTTAATTTGAAGGTTAAATATCTCTTCAGAACTATATATTTGGCAAATGGAATTTATCAATTCATGAGTTTAATTCAATATAATTCCAGTTTAAATTACTTTATAGAAATCCAACTGCAACCTATATTAAACAACTTACTTTATACCTGTGGCATAAATGTCAAATCATGAAAATACCCTTCCAGTGCAAAAGAAGGTAAAATCAGAGGTCATCCAGAGCTAGGGCTAATAGAAGAACTAAATTATCTTTGCTGTTAATGCTGAAGCTACAGTGATAATTACCACAAAACAGCTAGTGAAATTACAGTGTGAGAACAGTTTTCTACTGAGCTGATTGCCACCTGAATTCACTGCTTTATAATTAGTTAAGTAGAAGAAAGCAGTATTTGAGGAAAACAGAAACTAGCTTGTATTGCTTTAAGGATACATGGATGAATTATTTCCTAAGAAAAACAAAAATCAAAATAAACTTTCATCCTGAACATTATATAATGAAGATATTCATATAGGATTATACAAGTTATAGTTTCAGAACTTACATATCTTTAGAGGTGAAAATAAATTTAGTAAATGTAATATTTAAAATGCAGTTTTATCAAAATATAATATTTAGTTGGCTTGATTTGCTTGTATTCTTTTACTTTTGCTTGATATATATTTGCATTTTTCCATAAATTTTTGCATAATATATAATGCTTTATTTTCTTAGAGTATAGTTCTTCAAAAACCTTTAAGTAAATATGTAATTAATATGTAAAATGGAAATATATCTGTGTTATATTCAACCCATTTTATATGGTGAACACTTTATTATTGAAATTATTAGTTATCAGAATTTTTCAGTAACTTTGAATGTCATATTAACTTTCACGAGGCTGTGGAGCAAGATGAGTTACCCGCGGCCAATAGCTGTAGTGCACTTGTCCAGGAAGTACACAGCTCTACGTTCCACACCCAGTGCCACAGAAAAAATGGCCCATATGAACTAGCAGAATGACAACAGGATAACCTCTGGACGTAATCTTCTCTTGATGTTTAAGTATATACAAATCTCAATTTATACAAACTAAATTAAAATAAAAACTGTTCTACATGCTCTCAACATAATTGACAAATCCCTTTAATATAGGTATTAGTATCGCTTTACTACATTTTGTGAGGGTACTCAGCATGAGATGATACCAACTCAGTGGAGGGAATTACTGTAGTGTTTTTGAGAATTTATTTTGATTCAGAAATTAACTGAGTGATAGATTATATCTACTGTGCTATACTCATCACAATATTAGATCTCATCATATAAGAAGAGAAATAACTATTGTACATCCTGTAAGTACCCTGAATATATAAATTACCCTGAATGATAACTTTGTTTTGTTTTTAAGACAAGATCTTGCTATGTAATTTCTGGTGGACTTGAAATCACTATGTATCCCAGGCTGGGCTTGACCTCATGGCGATTCTTTTGCCTCGGCCTTCCCGGTGCTGGAATTACAGGCATGTGCCACCATGCCGAGCTTCTGAATGATAATTTAAAGTGTTCATTTGTGCCTAACTTGATTATAACTATTTGATATGAAGGAGAAAATAAAATTATGTCTAAGTTATATGCCTTACAGTAAAGGATCAAGATAAATATCTTTCTGTACAGTATCTATAGGTTGAAATGTAAAAAACTTGTAAATTTTTCAAATGCCTGAAATCACAAATATTTGAAGTGAATCTTTTATGTTGATAACATAAAACATAAAATCAAACATTTCAAATATATTTCATATTTGTCAATAATTTATCCACTGCACTAGAACTGTACTAACATTGATAAATACATAGAAAATATCATATGACGCATGTGAGTTCCTGGGTTGCTTATTATTTTGCACATTTTATATAAATCATATATGCAAAATGGTCATTAAAAAATAAACCTGAAGATTAACTGCATAAACTGCAATAATTTAGAAACAAAGACATATGCTTGAACATGTCTCATTGGCCAAAAAGTAAACTGATTGAAACTTTCAATTCCCCATCTATAGGATGGGAGTTTATCATACCGTTTTCAGAATGGAAGACAGTCATGTAGAACTTACAAATCTCTAAAGAATCTGTAGCAAATATAATAATGAGAAGAAGCAAAAACTCAGGTAAAATTTTTAAATAACCTTCAGTAGTTTTTATAGAATGAAAAATTCTATCAATTCATTTATGAATATGGACTCTTTATTATGGGTTTAGATTTATACATCAGGTGGTCTGGACAAGTGAGTGTGTTTGGGTTTTGTGTTTATCTCAAGAATTTGTCAAGGAAATTAAGAAGAAAACACATCTGGTTTTATGATTTTTCTTTCATTTCACTCTAAGGAGCTACAGTCTTAATTTATTTAATTATAACTTTTGAAGGCAAATTTTGAGGCTCGGTTAACTCATAAAATCTATCAACATATAAATTATACAGTTTCCTGTGTTTGCAGATAATTCAACAGCCATGAACCCATCACTACTAACTCAAAATTATTCCATATGGATTTCACTTTAATTTTAAGGGTCTAAGTCCAAATATCATGGAGTAGATAACACAGACTTTAGCCTACTTTATTTTTTTTTATTTTATTTTTTTTTTATTTTAGAAACATAAAAGTACAAAAACATATTGACAAACAGACACCCATTATCATAGAAAATAGTACAATCACAACTAATCTATAGACAAGGTGATATGGTCTCAACAGTAGTTGTTGCTTTATCCATTGATATCTTCGAACTGTAGATGTATGGACCCATATACAGACATGCAAATTTAGTCAGACA
>PVLD010022150.1:0-29880 GCA_004027595.1 Dinomys branickii | reverse complement strand
CTGACTAAATTTGCATGTCTGTAATGGGTCCATACATCTACAATTCGAAGATATCAATGGATAAAGCAACAACTACTGTTGAGACCATATCACCTTGTCTATAGATTAGTTGTGATTGTACTATTTTCTATGATAATGGGTGTCTGTTTGTCAATATGTTTTTGTACTTTTATGTTTCTAAAATAAAAAAAAAAAAAAAAAGAATCATACATTTTGTTGTATTTATTTTACCACAATTTTTTTAAAAGCATAGCTGGAGGTATAGCTCAGTAGTAGAGCACTTCCTTAGGATGTGCAAAGTAGCCCCAGTTCAATCCCCAGCACTGCAACCAACCAACCAAAGTATGTACTGTATGATCTAATTTCAGTGAACATGCATTTCACACTGTATGTTCAGTGAACACTGAACATGTTGTAAGAACTGATCTCAAAGTGGTGAAAACCACATATAAGCATATGTTAATTTCCTGCAGTGAACATATACTGCTTCTATAATAAATATGAAGCCAGCACAGTGGTGCACAACTGTAGACCCCAATATTCTGGAGGCAGAGGCAAGATGATCACTTGAGCCCCGGGAGTTAGAAGCCAGCATGGGCAACAGACCAAGATCTGGTCTCAAAAGAAAAGCAAAAAAAGCCAAAAAAAAAAAAAAAAAAGATGTTAAAAATTATATGGGGGAAAAAAGGAAAACTATTAGATTCAGTCTCATAAAAATATAAAATGTGTAATTTTTAAAATAACATATCCAATAAAAAGAAAAAAGATCTGAGGGAAAGATTTACAATAAGCATTAGATTCATCTATGGTTCATTTACCCAGGTTCACTTACCTAGGTTACATAGTGAGTTCAAGGCCTGGCTGAACTACATAGTGAGACCTTGCTTCCAAAAAAAAGAAAAAAGAAATTAAAATGAGTATAACTAATACCCACGAAGAAATAAAGGCGTATGCTGCAATCACAACACATGAAGCAGCAGCTATGAAAAAATAATAAACCGTAAGTCTTGAGCACCAAACCTCCCAAATTTAAGAACTCAGTGAGTTAGCGAGCTGAGTAGACCTTAAGGAACAAACCAGTGAGCCGAAAAGATGAACTAAAAAGTCCTTCCACAAGGTAATACGGAGAAGGGAAGTTGAGGAAAACCAGAAGATGCGGAGAACGGAGTTAGATATATCTCAGTCTTCTATCTCTGGAGGGAGCTGCACAAGAGAAATAGAGAATGGAAGGAACAGCATTTGAAGAAGTCATTGCTAAATGTTTCCAAGAACTAAAGAACAAAAATGTTTAAAAATAGTTTTCAACTACAAGTAAACCAGTATATATGAGTGGAAGGAAACACATCATCATTTTATGAGAAGTTATTTTTTGACTACAATTTAAGTGATTTCACAACTAGTGAGCCTGGTTCTTTTCTGTATTTTTCAAGTGTTCTGTAATAAACATAGCTTTTACAAAGAGGAAAAGTAAATGTTTCCTTCTTATAAGGTAAACAAGAACCAAACTCAAAAAACTGAGAAAGGCTTTTTAAAAAGTCTCTAACCTCTGCATCCACTCTATGCTATTACAATGAACCTGTTTCTGTAACTGGTCACCACAAACTTGGACAAGCCATTCCATCTCTTCCAGTTTCTTACAGAGGGAAAATAAAATTCCTTCTTACTACCTCACGGGGGCTCCAGGGAATAGCCAATGAGATGACGTACACAAACAGCACCAGGAAATGAGGCATGTTACCACTGTCACTCTGACAGCCGCAGTCACTGTCAGGTCAGACCTACCCCACCTTTCCACAAGAACTAATCAAAGTATATGTCCTTGGAATCACTTATACAATAAGTGTTACAATATTTGTTACAGCAGTACTCATGACAGCCCAAAGCTAGTACTGGTACCCAGCACAAGAGAACAGGTATGAAAATAAATAAATAATACAAATTTTTAAAAAGAGAACAGGTATGTTCACTGTGCTCTAGTCACATAGCAGAATACCACTTAGCAAGCAAAAAGAACTACCAATGATTCAGCAGAGGCGGGTCTCAAAAGCAATATGCTGAGTGAAGATACAAAATGAACTTTATGATTACACATGCTTTAAAATTATATGAAGTCCAGAAGAGGTGAAATAATTTATAATGAAAAAGAGTAGTGGTCCCTGGTGGGTAGGAATAGGAGAGAAACACAAAGGACTTTTTGGGGGTCGGGAGGGTGATGTCCTCTATCTTGTGAGAGATGTTACACAGGTATACACATGTGTCAAAACTTGTGAATGAGCTGGGCCGAGGTGCACGCCTGTAATCCCAGAACTCAGGAGGCAGAAATAGGAGGATCACTGCAAGTTTGAGGCCAGTCTAGGCTACATAGTGAGTTCAAGACCAGCCTGAACTATATAGTTCAGGCAAGACCCTGCCTCAAAAGACCAAAAAAGAAAAAATGTGAATACTATACATAGATTTGTACTTTTACTTTGTAATTTTACTTTAAAAAAGGGAAAACAAATTTGGACTCTAGGTAATGATATGCATAGATGCATCCAGAAATAAAATGGACTGATGAATAAAAGAGTAAGTATAATAAAAACAAATATAGGACAAGGTTTAACTGCATAAGCTAGATGGTAGGTATGGGTGTGTAATTCGTTCAACTTTGCTGTCTGAAATAAGGTTTCCAGGAAAGGACAAAAGTATAGTATTTTTAAAAATGAGACTTGCATTTTCAAACACAGGGAGAGCTGGAGACACAGTATCGCTCAGTAGGAGAGCATTTGCCTAGCATCTGCAAGGCCTTGGGTTCAATCTGTGGCACTGAAAAAAGAAAAGCCAGGAGCAGTAATTTAAGAATAGGATCACCACAAGTTTGAGCCAGCCTGGGTTACATAGTGTTTACATAGGGAGACTCTGTCTCCAAAACATGGAGAGAAAACATAGATTTTAGCCATTTGTCTTTGAAAAGGTGACTTAAAAAACTATAAATCCTTTCATGTGATGTTTTTTAATTTACAAAACACTTTCACAGAGACTATTTTATGTAACCTGCATTAGAACCCAGGTATTTTAGCCTTATTTTACACAAAACTCAGGATCAGGATTTGCCAAGTATCACGCAACCACTGTCACTGGCTCCTCCTCCAGTCTTATTTCATCACCTCACTGGAGGCTGCCACCAACTCCCAACACCTGAACACAACCCCTCTAGCAGAAAAAGAAGTGGAAGCAGCACTGTGGTCCCTAGCAGGACCAGAGCGGGGAGTTGCTAAGAGCGTGAAAGAACACCAGCTAAACAGACCAAGTGTGTGTTTCCCACCCACTCAGAGCCCCCCACCTGAGCCGCGTGAGGTCACGCTCAAAGTTTGAGGAGTCTGCTCCATCCTTCCTGTCGGTGAATGGGCACACTGCATTTCATGCCTGTAGCTAAGAAACAGCAATACAAACTTGTCAAAACAGTGCTCCAACACGATTTCCAACCTCTTCTTACCAGAGCATAACAAAAGTAGAACAGAGGGAGGGGATCAAGGAACATTGCTCAACCTGCACACAACCAAAATTAGAGGCAAAAGCTTTACCAACAGCCTTCAGATTAATCACTGGCTCAAGGGTATTTTGGCTCAAGGGTATACAACACACCCTAATAATTTTTGTTACATTTAAACAAGGTGAAGCCAAGCGTGGTGGCACATGCCTGGCAGGAGGATTGCTGTAAGTTCAAGGCCAACCTGGTCAGCATAGCAAGACCCTGTCTCATAAAAACCAGCAAACAAGGTAAGTTTAGACTAGGGAGGGGCATGAATGGAAGCCCTCTCAGCCAGAGAGACTGGTGTTTATCCAAATATTTACTGACTATGCCAAACATTTGGAAACTGTAATAGAAAATGACAGTAGGATACAGTCCTTGTCCTCAAGTAGCCTATACTCCAGGAGAAGGCCCAAAATAAAAATTCAAGCCCTACAAAGATACATGAGATGTTCCAAGAGTATAGAAGACAATACAAGCCATTACTGAGACCTGAAAGCTTTCAGATGCATCTCCAACAACTCCAGGGTAGCAGAGGTGCAACTTTGCAGGCAAAGGTCATCAGAACTCACTCCGGGAAGTGCAGGCTGTCTGAGCAGAAGAAAGGAGAGTCTCAAGGGACTCCTTGCCAATTCATGAGACAGAAGAGGGCAGCCTGGAGGGCATCCCAGATGGCTAACTTCAGGAGTTAACTGGGAGTTAGCTGAAGATGGCTCCAATTTCCACAAACACAGAGACCTAAGACAGGGCCATCACTGACTTTCTCAGTAAGAGAAGACTTAACAAATCCTAATAATGCAAATTCAGGATGCCCGCTTCAAACTGGGTGACTTAGGACAAACAAGTAGCCTAACAGAAAGTCAGATAATACAAACACACCCATTAACAGAGAGCAAAACCCATAGGGAGGAGGGCCAGCAACAATAGGTTTCATCCCAGCTTAATTGTATGATCCTGAGTGAGTCTCTAACCTCTCCTGCCTTATCTGTTTTCTTTTTTGATTTTTATGTTTGGGTCCCAATACATAGTCCAGACTAGCCTTGAACTCACTAAGTAACCCTGGCTGGCCTCAAACTCACAGAGATCCTCCTGCCTCAGCCTCTCAAGTGCTGGGCATGCACCAGCATGTTTTGTTTTGTACAGAGATCCAACCCGGAACCATCCACAGGCCAGACAAACTATCTACCACTGAGTTTACACCCCAAGCTCTGTAGTGCCTGCAAAAGGAAAACAATACCCATCATCTCACAGGGTTGTAAGGATTAAACGAAATAACACCTGTAAGGCACAGTGCTTACAGCAGAGGGCACCAGGAAACAGTGGGTATTACTGCTATGCACAGTCTGCACTCTAAGAACTTTGGAGTCTATCACCTGACTACACAGAGAAACTAGGCTGAGGCTGCAGACCTTAGGCAAGACTAAGAGCTTACTCATGTCCTAAGTAACTTCTCCCTCAGTTGTTGTTGTTTTTTTTAAATTGTTTTAAATAGTCTGTCCTTTAAGGCATTTTAGGTTATTGTGAGACATCTGCCTCATGTGGCCTCACATCATGAAGCTTCCCCTGTTTAAAAACACAATCCAAACAGGCAAGCCGTCCCAGGGAAAATCAATGTCACAAGCTACTTCAGAGGAAATATCTGTGCCAGAGGGGACCTCAGGCACTGTCACAGCCCACACTACAAGGAAAGAGTCAAGGTTGGCTTGGGACAGGTCTGAGTTGGCAGAATTGTGATAAATGTCATATACATATGATACAAATGTGAAGTATTTTATGTATATATCAAGAACTTAACAAAATATTTTTTAAAAAAGTCTTTGCAGCTAAGCCTGGCAAGATAATGAGATTCTTTATACCAAAAGGCATAAGAACATGACAAAGAGAAAACACACCCTCCTGAACTCATCCTTAACTCCAGACATAAATTACCGTCACTTGTAATAGAAGCAGAAAGTGAGGTCTTGTTTTCTCACCTGTACTTTAGAGGAAAACATCAGTAACTGCATATTAGGGGAAATGTGATCAATATACTTGTACATTAAGATTAGGCAATACATTTTATTCTTTGGTTAGAAACAGCAAGAAACCACT
This sequence comes from Dinomys branickii, assembly GCA_004027595.1. Taxonomy (NCBI): domain Eukaryota; kingdom Metazoa; phylum Chordata; class Mammalia; order Rodentia; family Dinomyidae; genus Dinomys; species Dinomys branickii. Next base: position 24,278 of record PVLD010022150.1, on the reverse strand, counting down.
AACCTTTGGTTGCTTAAACTGGTTAAATTGACTAAACTGCTTAGCATGGCCAGTTTTGTGGAAGAAGGGGTTTGCTGTCAGGAAAATGACTGGACAGAGGGAGGGAGGAGAGGAGAAGAGAGTGAAAAACAAAAGTGGCTTAAAAAAAGAACAAAAAGAGTCAAGGAAACACAGGCTCTGGAGAGGTTCACAGATTCCCGCGAGTGCTGACAGCCGGCTTTGGGCTGAGCAGGGCCTGTCGTTACCAGTCACCTGCCGCAGTGCAGTAACCTTGCAATCTCTACAGGGAAATCCATGCTGCTCACTGGGGTGGAAGGATATCATTCCCTGGCAACAATGTTTGGAAGAGCAGTAACCAGAGATTTCCACAAAATCAAATCCAACCTTCACAGCCTCACTCTAGTGAAAACTGGTTTCTCCATTTCTTCATATGAGCCATCTAGCCTGCTCTACACAATCCACTTACCAAACCAGCATTGAGAGAAGGCCTACTGTGTGCCAGGCCAGAGGGACAGGGCCACACAGAAGTGACTGTTGCCTCACCAGGTGATTAGTAAAGCTGAGGGGAGGGTGTGACCGGTTGTGAGCAGCACACCCCTGTGTGTGCAAAAGGCGCCTCCCTGAACACACCTTCCCCTCCATGCAAATGTTTCAAGGGCAACCCAAATCTTAGCTAAGGAAAAGGGAAATGTAGTAAATCAGAGGCAAGAAAATATTGAAATGTTACAGTTAAAGCTCATACTGATTAAAAATAAACAAAACTGTAAGTGTTCACATGGAACACAGCATTCATTATCTGTAACCACATAGACTATAAGCCCTGATATAAACAGAGTATTTTTAGTACTGCTCAAATTTAAGTTCACATGGATTGTACTATTTTCTATGATAATGGGTGTCTGTTTGTCAATACGTTTTTGTACTTTTATGTTTCTAAAATAAAAAAAAAAAAATTTAAGTTCACATGGCCAACCCAGCCTAATGTATTACAAGATCCTAAAGTACCTTTAGAATAATTGAGAAGAAAATCACATTGTTGAATTTTACTATTAAGTGTATTTCTTATACTTTGACTGTTGGTATCTCATGTAAGGAATCAGACCTTAACAACCAATCTTACTTGAAGGCCTGCCTTCAAGTAAAGGGCCCTACAAGCAAATGAGCTTGGAAAATGCTGCATACTCTAAACACTACTTGGAGATTCACTGAATATTTTAAAACTCAAGTTCTCTGACAAATCTTGCAGGAAAGAAGTCAGCTAAACTTTAGCTCAACAGTTGAACCATGGGATGCTTTTTTATGTAATTCTTATTAACAAACAGTCCACAAATTGCTCCCTAAAACAGACACAGGATATACTGTAGTGTAGGGTGAACAGTTTAATCTGAAAATGCCAGCCATTCTGAGGGACTATTTACTTTTTGGTAAGGAACATGAAAACTTCCCCCCCCAGAATTTCTTGTTGAAATCCTGCACTTAGTGCACTGTAAGAAGAAAATTTTTAATGAACTAAAATTGGACCTTAGGGATGTTAACGTAAAATAAAACCCATTATGTAGTAATTTGACTTTGCTGGGCTACTGCAAGTTTTTCTTTCTAACATATTCCCCAAATTTACATATATCTTAATTTTTAAAAAGCTGCAGTTAATCTCTGCTCTATTTCCTGATATCACTGAACACAAATATCTGAAACTGATCAACATACACAGTTCACAGTAACAAATACAGCAGGGACTATGATTTCTATGGTTGTTTTCTTATTTATAATTTGACTCTTTCTCTAGAAAGACTAGTATCTTAAAGTCTCTGTTGGAGGCCTTATGGAATCGAATTCCAGTGACTGAAAATTTTTTAAAAATTCAACAAGCATTTATTTAGCAACTACTATATGCATGCCAATGCATTGGGCATTGTAAGGATAACTGTATTTTCTGGGCCCCAACACAAGACAGTGGTCTGCCAATGAAACACAATGTCTAAAACAGGGCTCTTAAAAACACAGGGTGCCTGGGTGAATTTTAGGATTTACAGGCAGCCACAAAAAGATGTGTGAAAGCCTCTTCCTAAATAGGCTACTTTGGTAATCTAAAAGTTTAATATTAATGTAAAGTAACCAATGTCAGATCTGGGTCAAAAAAACAGAAGGCTGTGAAGGTTTCCATAATCAACCTTCCCTGTGCAATTTCCTTTTGTGAGCCAGCTAAGTAGGCTTAATGTAAAAGCGTCCCACTGACAACGAAAGCAGTGTTGCCTAACAGTCTAAACTGCTACAGGTTTCGTCTATCTACAGAAGGAGTGCACCTTCTGATAACCGGAGCAAAGTTGAATTTTTGCTTAGTATGAGAGGGGTGGAGAAATCACTTCAGTTGTGCAACGATGAAAAAGACTTGTCCTTTTCATATAGAAAAAGTACAGCGATGACTGCTAGAAATTTAAGACTAAGTAGGTGAAACTACACCCTCGCAAGTTGGGGAGTTTAGCAGTGCTCAGTAAGCAAAAAAACTGCAAACAACTCTTAAAAAGTAGTAGTGCGAAGGAGGATCATATTCAACTACCTGCGCTCAAACACACCAGAGTCTTTGGTTTTGTTTTCTACTTTACTAAGGTAGATCAACGCATGAGTTCTGGCTCTAAAATTCCAAATCGGAGAACTGGAAAGCCGCTGCTATGAGCCTTAGTAAGCATTTTTTTTTCTGTTTTCTTTTTATCTTTCCTTCAAAAAATAAAAAATAAAATAAATCCTTTGCTGAGTTTAGCAAAGACCAAGCCTTAGCAACTTTGACAAAACACAAGTTAAAGCAATAACGCGCTGGAGAAGATGCGCCAATTTTTAAGAAACAGTAAGACTACTTAATAAAAGATTAACTTTTGTTCTGCTGAATGCTACAAAAAAATCGCGTATCAGGTTAGCATTTTCTAATTAAATCGCCTTTAAATACAATATGTATGCTAATAAACACGAACCTCCAATACGGGTGCATCGGTGTATAACTGACGTTGTTCCAGATTACATTTTAATAGTCCCGAGGAAAACGGGAACCTGCCACCGCAAGCGCAAAACTGAGCCAGGGAAAACAAAACCCCGGGGGCCAGGGAGAGTCATGTATCCAGCACGCGACGGGTCTCCTTTTCCATCGCGCAGCCGCACGAACTAAGTTCACCCAGACTTAACTTCTCAAGGGCGCTCGGGGAAGTCCTGGGGTCCCCACACCCCAACACCCGCAGTCGGGAGCAAAGAGTCCAGTGCCACGCTGGGAGCCGGTGCCTGTCGGGCACGCGCCCCGCAGCTCGCCCGGCGTCCTCGTGCACCCCTCCAGGGACGCGGGGATCCCCCAGGGATGCCACTCCGCCCTGAGGGGACCCCAGGGAGCCCGCCGCCCGCTCCGTTCGCTCCCCTTACCTTCGTGCCGCCGCCGTCGAGAGGCTCGGGCTCTGCGGGGCGGGTGTCGCCGGGCAGGGCCAGGGCGCCGCTGGTCCTCGGGCCGGACGACCGCGGCGGCGGCGCGTCCTGCGGCTCCTTCCCGCCGCCGCGCAGCCCCGCTGGGCCCTCGCAGACGCGGGCGCTCGGGGCGCAGCCCATGGCCGACACGCTGGCGGGCGGGCGGGCACAATCCGGTCAGCGAGCCGCCCGCCGTGTCATCGCCCTGGGTCTCGCGGCAGGAGCGCGGCCGCCCTTTTATCGCGGCGCGGGCGCGGCGGCCGTGGGGAGCGGGCGCTGAGGCGGCAGGCGGCGGGCGCCTCCGCGCGTGAACATGCCCTTCCTGAGGCGCGGGCCGTCGCCCGCCTCGGCCGCGCCAAGCTTCCGGGGAAGCCCGCGGAGAAGCTGTGTGGGACGCGCGCTCGCGCGCCGGGCAGAGCCACAGCCTACTCCCGCCGCCGTCAGCGCGGGCGCCGCGCCGCAGGGGACAGGGCGGCCGCGGGCCGCGCCGTCGGGAGGCGCAGAAGGGACTCCGCTCCGGCTCCGCGCTCCGGGCCGGGTCTTGCGGGCAGCGCCGTCCGGTGGAGCGGAGGCAGATCCGCTCCGACTCTGACTTCGCCCTCTGGGTCTGGCGGCCGCGCCCAGCCCCCCGCGGTGACTCCCGCGGTCGCCGGCGTCAGTGCGAGGCAGCCGCCCGCCTCCCCACTGGGCATGCGCGGCCCGACCACCCCCCCCCCACACACACACACAGAGAGGAGGGGGTGTGCTCGGCACGCGAGAAGTCAGGACCCGGGCTTGGGGCTGGAGTTTGATGTTGAGGGTGCAGCCTGGTGTCCCTATCGTCCGAGGTCGACGGGAGGACCCCACCACCACCACAGGGTGGAGTTCGGGAAGTGCCGCATGCTGCGCTGCGGGTTCCAGCGGGTCTGCAAGCAACGGCGGGTGGCCAGCAGGTCGCGGCCCCACTTCCACCCGAGACTGGCTGGACGTCCGAGACTGCTTGCTCAGGGCCGGGCCAGTGAGCTCCCCGCGCGATGTGCCCTTCCCGCCACCAAGCAGGCCCTACCTGGGGTCCCCTGAAGAGATCCCTGTTCCTTTCCCGCTGTCCACGCCTTTTTCTGCGCAGTCCTGAGCAAGTCTAGAGGCCAATACCCGGGGGCTGTGCAGGTTGGGTCCCCGCTGCGCCCCAGGGGCGCCCTGCACAGAGGCCGAGAGCAGCGCTCTGTGGTGCCCTTTTAGCTGGCTACTGGGCACAAGGTTCCAGTACCAAGTTAAAGTGCATTAGGCAGTAATACTTATGTCTTCCTGCCATGTAAAAAGTACCACAAGCAGGAAGACCTGAAATTTTAGAAAGTAATTTTTCCCTGTACATATTCATGGAGAAAATTCGGGGCGCCACCGAAGCACGGAAGTTCGTGGCACGCTCTCTCACCATCCCCACCGAAAAGTCTGGCCTTGACCCCTGGGCACAGACCTTGTGGCTCCGCAGTCTGGCAGCTCCAAACCTCTCAGCCCTCGCCTTGCAGGTTTGTCCTCAAAAACCTTTGAACCATACGCTGATGTGGTTGGAGCTGGAACGGGGGTCACACACACCCCGCAGCACCCATCTCTCTGTCTTGTGCCAGCCTGAGCTGGTCTCTTACCCTCTGTTCTCAGAAAACTGTGTTGATTGGTCCCACTCTGCAGTTCAAGGATCTGCAACTTAGAAACTAGTAAGAAAGATGCAGAAGCAGACAATGAAGTGGGAGTCAGCTGCCTGCTTCTGGGGGTCACAGGGCGCCCCCTCTCTTAGACCCTCAGCCTTTGACGCTCCAGGGAGTCACAGCTCCAACATCTGACAATAGTTCTGCCCCATGCTTTCCCTGGTTATGACCAGCACCTGGAGTCGCCTGAACACCTGACCCCCTGAAACCAGAGTTTCCACAGGCCTTGGTAACCATGACCTCAAAGGGGGTGGCGTTGACACAAGTAACCCACACCTCCCTGAGGTGGGCCCCCTCAGCTTCCCCTGGGCCCCCCAAGCCTGGTAAAGAGGGCCAACACTAGGAGGTTCCCTGCGGCTCCTCAATCTGCTGGAGGGCACCCACTCTACCAGCAGCCCCAACCCAATTCAGGGGTGCCGACCCACCCCGCCAGAGTGTCTCAGTCCCTGCAAAGATCAGACTCGAGGCAGGGGAGCATCTGTTTCATTTCCTGTCCTCAGGATTCAGACACAAGGTCAGTGGTGCTGGGAAAGCACACAGTCCAGGGGACTCAGGCCCATTCTCCTGCCTGCAGTCCAGATTACTGCAGTTTGGGGAGGCTTCAGGGCATCCATTCCCAGGAGACTCCTGGGCCCTCATGGCCCCCTTCACCAGTTCATCAAAGTCCTGAAGATGCTAGACCCCACACAGTGTTGCTTATCTAAGAGCCAAACCACTGGATTCCATACCTCTCCTACTCAAGGTGGTCCCTCCTAAGCTGTTTGGCCCTCCTGGCTACTGTCTGTCTGTCTGTCTGTCTGTCTGTCTCTCTTTCTCTCTCTCTCTCTCTCACACACACATACACACACACACACACATACACACGCGCATGCACACACACACACACACACACACACACACACACACACCCCGGGGAGGTAAGCTACCTGCACCCAGCTCTGCTCACCCTTTGTCCTCCCCCACTGACCCAGGCAAGGTGACCGGTGGAGGACAGCTCTAATATCCTGAGGTCTGAATGCCCGCCCTGCCCTGTCCTAGACCTCAGCCTTCTGATTTCACCTCTCTGAGCTGCTTTTCTCAACAGCCAATCTCAGATTAATTATATCCACCCCGCCGAGATTAAATGAGCTAACGGATGTCAATGCTGGGTCCTGTGCCTTAGCCCCATGCCCTGCTGGGACCATCCATGTGGCTCCATTCTGGCCTTAAACTGCTACAAACTGTTGGAAGAAATGAAATTACCTTGAGGATTAACACCCCTGCAAATCTATGGCTTCCAGCTTCTTCGAGACTCTTTACCATAACTTTCAAAATTTTGCCTGTGATTTAACATTTTTTCATTGCTTTTAAATTACATGATCTGTAATTGACATACAAAGACCTGCTGGGACAATAGTAAGACGTTTAAACTAAACAGAGCTATATAAAGTGTGCAGAAGCAAAGTCTTCCTTCCCCCTCTTTCCCCTCTCCCCAAGGCAGCGGGAACTAATGTTCCCAGTTTAGACTGAAGGCTTCTAGTCCTGGTTCAACACTAAATGTGTTGTAAGCACATGCACACACAAGCACGGTTATCCCAGTATTCCAGGGCGACAGGGAGGGTCCCAGGCTGTAACTCCTTCAGGTGGAATTGCTCAGTCTGCAAGTGTCTTGCCCATCTCCAGCTCAGCTCTGAGAGATCAGAGAGCACCCCTGCTACAGCTGAGAGACTGGAAAGGGGACTCCCTGGCCACCCTGTCTGCCCTTAGATAAAGAGGTCCAGCCAGCCCCAGAAGCAAGTCCTGTCATGGCCATCTTCTCCAGATTCTCCTTATCTTTATTTCTCCTAATATTCCCTAACCTTTATCAAGTGTTTTTGAGTGCTCCTTTCTCAAATAAGGGAGGGACCACGTGACCACCTTGAGGCCAAAACTGTAAAGAGGGAGCAGCATTCTGACTGGAGGTCAGAATGGTGGAGGAGGACCACCCTGGGAGCAGTGTCTGACCCCCACCTCCAGAGTTCGGGGGCTTCCTGGGCATCCCTCATCCATTTGGCTCCAGATCTCCATTCCTGTGGTCCTGCCCATGATCCCTGGATGGATCACTCAGTGTGTGCCCCCAGGGCCTCAGGCTCCTAGGAGTCCAACCAAGCCCAAGCCAAGGCTCTGTCCCCTTGCGTGCCCCATGCCCTGCTCTGGGGGTCTACCTACCCTTTCCCACAAAGCAGCTTGGCAAGATTCCGTTTCAAAATTTTAAAAAATAAGAAGAAGAAGGGCTGGGAATGTAGCTCAGTGGTAGAGCACTTGCCTGGCATGTACAAACCTCTGCATTCAATCCCCAGAACCACATATACACATGCGGGAAAAAAAGTGGTGTGTCGGGGAGAAGTCGTGTGCCTGACAATGTGGCAGTCCTGGGGTGGCCTCGCTCGGTACCTGCTGATCCTCAGGACACAGGCCAGCAAGGCACGGAGGTCACACAGCTGAGCCATCCTCCAGCTCTTTGTCTTCTTGGGAGCCTCAGTCCCACCCAAATGCTGCCTGAAAAGAAAGAGGTTTGGCTTCAAGGGGGTGGGACCCCTGCTGGCCGTGGCTCTGTGAGGGCACACCAGCAAGAAGCCCAGGTCTCATGTCCTGGAGGACAGAAGCATTACGTCAAGATGGCCCCAGGGTCGGACATGGGCTCCCAGCCAAGCACGTTTTGCTCTCAGCGCAGCACCGAGGTGTGGTTACTGCCATCTCCGCAGGACCAGGGATGCACAGGTGTTTAATAAAGCTCGGTACCTTTCCCTTCCTAGGACCTGGAACAGTAGAAGCATGCTTCCTTATGCAAGGAAAGCCACTGATTTCCAGCTAGTAGCCCTAGAGATATTGAATGGGGCAACTTCAGAGTCTCAGTGCTACAAAACCCTTCCCTGGGGCACGGCTAACAGACTGTTGTCGCTGTCATCTCACAGTGGTCCAGGAAGTCCAACAAGACACAACTTCATGCTACAGTAGTGTGAGAGCACCGGAGACGACATCTGTGCTTAGGAGCAGGTAACTTCACTTATGGCCAAGATTCTGGACAATCAACTTAGAAGTTATTAATATGAAAAATTCAAAGCAAAGCATTGGCATTGCCACTGCAAACTAGAAATAACAAATTGGAAAATAAAGTGACAAAGGTCACAGGAAGTGGGCCTCTATGTGGAAGCCAGGTCTGCCCGGTCCTCACCATATGGGGCATGTTCTGTATGTGGCTGGCTCTTCCCACCTCCAAACCCAGGCCTCCGGCTCCCTGCAGACCTTCAGCCAGGCCCTTCCAGGTATGTCTGAGGACAGGAAATGAGGTTCCTGGCATTGTCCTGCGCTGGTGGCCTGTCAGGTCAGTCCCCAGACCCTGACCATGGTGACAGGGAAGGTGCTGAGGCTGCTGTGGTTCAGGGCACAAGTGGGGGAAGTGCACTTCCATTGCCCAGGTGTGACTCAGGTTACCCAGACTCTGGAAGTCCTAGGCGAGGCAGGGTGGTGGTGCCCTGTGGCCTTCAGAATTTAGGACTGGGCAAGGGGCCCTTCCAGCTCTGTTCACGGACTTCCTCTTGGAGACTCACACCCACACCATGGCAGGACAGAGGGATGCCGGTGCCAGGCTGGCTTCTCGGTTCTCCCCACCCCCAGCTCAGGCTCTGAATCTCCTTGCAGCCCTGAGGGGTTGGCCTTACCATAACTGCTCCATCAGAGAGGGCACGGAGACTCAGAGAGGCTAAGGAACTTGTACTCAGGCACACAGCCTGTGGCAGAAGCAAGTTGCCACCAAGGGGCCTACCTGACCCCAAAGCCCAACATGTCTGCAATGGGTCAGAGTTTCCATGAAAATAAACTGTGGCGGTGATAGGTTAAACACAGGAAACAGGAGCCCGACACCACAGAAAATGAAACACAATACAGGCCAGAGCAACTGTGGGCTGCTGCGTTCCCGGGATAGACAGGAGGCAAAATGCAAAGCAGCGTGCCTGTCCCCAAGAGTATTTGGGGCTTTGTAAACGTCAGCCACAATGTTCATGAATCACTCTCTTTAAAGTCGTAATCCACAGAGCCCTCTGCTTTCCCTGTGCCGCTCTGAGAGTCCTCTGCTGGCCTGAATCATGTGTCCGACTCAGGCCTGCCAGGCCCTGTAGGAAATCACATTCTCTTCTCAGGGAAGGTCTATCCTGTGCAAGTGTTCCCAGGTCTGCTTGTAGGGGAGAGAGAATGCGTCACTCTGATGACAGCACAACCGGCACATCAAGGAACGGGCAGAGCTGAGTCATAGCCAAGGTCCCAGTCATCTGTTCACATGCGGGCTCTTCACGGAGTGCCTGTGATGTGTGACCCCAATGACCACAGAATAGCCCCTGCCTTCTGTGGGCGGCAGGCAGTGTCCAACCTCGCAGGAGTTACCCAGCTGTGACAGGAGTGTCCCTATGGTGAGGACAGGGATGGAAAGCTCTGTGTGTACAGGGATAATCAAAATACACAGTGAATGTTTAAAGTTTAAAAAAAAATGTATTTTTAAAAAATGTATAGTGAAAGACGTTGCCACAAATCCCCTTCTCTTCCAACACACTTATCCCGTCCTCGCCACTTTCCAAAGCAACTCTGAAAGTTCTCTCTCCTGAGTGTCTTTATGAGATGTGATCAAAAATGTGCTGAATGCGGCTGCCTGGTGCCACCCAAAAGAAAAGCAGGCTCATGAGAACATGGCAGTGTGTCCGCAGTCACCTTACTCACTGGGTCTGGCACCATGTGACTTCTGGGTCTTCCCCTAAGTCAAAATGACCATGAAAAGAAAATGCTTCGAATCAATTCAGTATCTTAAGGCAGCTAGGACAGCGAAACTAAAGACACTCATGAAAGAGGACTTCCAGAGGTGCTTCAGAAAGTGGCCGGAACAATGGGAGAAGTGTGTTCGAAGCGAGGAGAAAGATTTTGAGGGCAATTCACAGTAATGTATCTTTGATGTAAATTTTTTTTTTTAATTTGAACACATTTTTCAATTGCACCTCTTACACAGCAAGAAGTGAGCCTGCCTTGGACAGGGAGAGAGTGAGGATCCAGACACTTTCTGGGAACCCACAGTCACCCCTAGAAATAGCTCTGAGTTATTTGGGTGGGATGATTAGCGTGTGCCACCTCCCTGGCCAGAGCAACGGGTGGTGACAGGCACAGAAGCCCATCCAGAATTCAAGCAAAATGATGTCATTGGTTGAGACACACCTGAAGTCAGAACTACACTTGGCGTTTTCAGGAAGGAAGGAAGGGAGGGAGAGAGGGGTCAGGAGGGACACTGCCATCGAAGGATGGCAGAGTACCAAAGATGGGAAGAACCCTGTCCCTGTGCTGAATGAGCAAACTCTGAACCACCAGCAGCTGAACTTGCGGTTCGGTGTGACACAGTTGGAGCTGTTTTCAGGTGGGTCCTCTGTCACCTGCAGCGGAGCTCTCTACTCCACATGAGACCACCAGATGCTTTGCTCTGTGCTTACATCTGACAGGGTGTGAGTTGGTTTGTTCTCCTCCAGTGAAGGCAGCTGGGGCTTAAGAAGGGTTTGTCAGAGGCCACCCTGCATGCCTGCGGCAGAGCCAGCACTCAGTCTGCTGCCCTCCTCCCGCTCCATCTCTCTGCCTAAGCCCTTCCCACCACGATGGAGAATATTGCTAAATGCATGGTGTTTCTCTCAAGTGTGGCACTCGCTCGAGCACATGCTGCTGCTCTGAATTGCAGGCGACTATGGAATTGAAGGAGCATGTTCCTGGATAATCCCCCACTCCATGCCTATGCCCTGCTGGAGCCCTGGGACCTTGCAGGTTATAGAAGTCTAGGTCAGGACCGGGTGGTAACGACCAGCCACCAGCCTCTGTGACTGCAGGTCAGTAGAAGAGGTGTTCAGAAGGGAGCACTCTGTGGATTTTGCTTATGCCCCGGCTTTTGTTAGGAGACCACACTGTGTGAATTCAGCATTGCTTCTGGCTCGGGTTGACAGCCAGGCCACAGTACTGGGATCCACCCAATCCCAAGGTCAATCAGGAAGCCGAGGAAGGCGAGAGAGGAGAGGGACTTTCTCCCTGCAGAGGCTCAGCCACAGCCAGCTGGAGAGGCAGATGGAAGCAGGCATCAGATTCTGGAGCGTGCTCTTCTTCCTTTCTTCTTAACTCTAACGAAGCGTGAGCGTGCACCGGAAGCATAGCTTCCTCTCTCCCAGTACTTGTTTCTGAGCCTGCTGCAGCAGAGAAAACTGAGGCCAGACCAGGAAATCACAGACACCAAGGCCTCTCTCAGAGGGTTGCGGCTCTGCTTACCTACATGTGCTTCAGAACCCGCCCCCTGGGGTTGTGCCAGCTGCCCAGGCGCAGTGGCCGCTCATTCCACAAGCACAGGGCTCAGTGCAGCCCAGGGACACTGCCTGCTGGGCACCAGGCCTCTTGTGTGCCTCTGCCCCCTGCCTGGTGCCCTCAGCCCCGCCTGATGGCCAGCCCGGCCTCACCCGCCTGCCCCAGGCCCCCATACATGTCCCGCCCTAGCAGGTGCTTCCAGGAGCCGAATGCTTTTTTTAGAAACACCAGGCCCCTGGGGCCATGACACAACCCCAGGTCTCATAGGACTCCCTCCCAGTGTCGCCCGGACCAGCCCCAGAGCCACAAGTGCCACAGAGCGTCTGGCGCAGGATTAAGTCCTCCCCTTCCTCCGTCTTTGTTTTGTTGTTGTTGTTTTGGCATTGGGGGTTGAACTGAGCTACCTCCCCAGCCCATTTCCTTTTTATTTTGAGACAGCAGCTTGCCAGGTTGCACAGGCTGGGCTCAAACTTGGAACCCTCCTGCCTCACCCTCTCAGCATGCTGGGCCACCACACCCAGCTAACTTCTTTTTGGTCTCTATGTTCATAATCATGACTGTGTGTGACTGTGAATTTTGTGCAGTTCACATGTAAATGACCAAGAAGTGGCTCAACTCATGAAGGTCAGAGGCCTCCCCAGTCCTTTAAGAACCAGTGGTTTTCAAATGACTTTTCAGGACATACATGATAGTGCATGACTGTGATCCCAGCACTCAGGAGTCTGAAGCAGGAGGCTCACTGCAAGTTCAAGGCCAACTTGGGCTACACAGTGATGGTTCAGCCTTTGGCCAGGTGGGGATAGGAAGCTTACCATCGCATCAGGTGCCTCCATGTAAAATGTGTCACTTTTGCAGACTAACGCCCCTCCTGCCAGAGCCCACTGACAGCAGGACAAAGCCAGCTCCAGGTGCCGGCTGTAATCCTGTCTCCTCACTAGTCAGGATCTTGGCAGTCACATGTGCCAGAAAGTGCTAAGTAGCAACCTTCAACAACCCAGAAGTTTATTTTTTCAGTTCCAGGAATCAATCCCAGGCCCCCACACATGCTAGACAAATGCTATACCACTCAGCTACATCCCCAGCCTGATTTGGGATTTGTTTTGAGATGGGAGTCTTGATAAGTTGCCCAGGCTGGCCTTGAACTTGGGATCCTCTAGCCTCCTGAGCAGCTGGATCGTAGGTCCTGGCTTTCTCACCTGGAAATCTTACCTGGCCACCTGACATCTTCCTGGAGGGCCAGTGCTACCTCAGACTGCCACTGTGCCCTCATTATGGGATACTTCAGTGACAGCTCAGAGCATTAGTGGCTTGTGATTATCAAGCATTACTTCTGGCTCACAGTCAGAGTCATTCTGGGATTGATATGGCTCTGCCCCATGCCCTGTCTACCTCCGGGATGCAGACTGAAAGGGCAGCCCCTCGGCAGCCATGCTGGGTATTAGGCCAACTGGTATGATGGCTCAGAGCTCAGCCTCACACTCAGCTAGGCCTGGTCAAAACCCTGCAGTATTAGAGTTCAGGCTTACAACAGCCCTGTGAGTTAGAAGAAGGTGCAGTCTTCTCATTTTACTGATAAAAACTATGAGGCTCAGAAAGGTTAATTATCTTGCCCAAAGAATCACAGGAATGTGAAATACAACTCACTATGCAGCTCCATCTGGGTGTTATTCTGTCCCTTAAGGAAGACCCTGGGTCTGCCCATCAAACACATGCATTTAGCACTGTTTTCTCTCAAAACCCCACTAGAAAATTAAAGAAATAAAACCATTTATAAACTAAAACAAAGAGAGTGAGAGCAGGAACAACAGAGATAAGCAACCATAACAAAACCTGGGAAGACGGCAGGCAGCAGAGCTGACAAAGCAGGACCTTGAAGCCCAAGAATCAGAGTAAATGTGGGGGGTGCAGGCACGGCATTGCACACCTATAACCCTGCACATGGGAGCGGGGCCCGAGCGGGGTGTGAAGCAGGAGAATCTCAAGTTCAAACCCAAGCTGGGCAACTTAGCGACTTAGCAAGACCCTGTTTCAAAATAAAAAATTTAAAAAGGGGTGTGACATCTCAGCTGGAAGGTCTTGGATTCAATCCCCAGTACCAGGAAGGAAGGAAGAAGGAAGGAAGGGAGGTGGGAGTGAGGGAGTTTGAAGGGCAGTGCTGGTGGTGGGAAAGGAATTGCTAAAACGTTGTCACTGTCGCTGCTGCCATAACTCTTGGAGTCTTCTTTCATTGAAGAAATGACATATGTATAGTGCTTTGATTTCGATGAAAAACAAAAAGGAAGCCGGGCGTGGTGGCGCACGCCTGTAATCCCAGCACTCGGGAGACTGAGGCAGGAGGACTGCTGCAACGTCAAGACCAGCCTGGGCTACAAAGTGAGTTCAAGGTCAGCCTGAACTGCATAGTGAGACCCTGTCTCAAAATGACAACAAAAAAGAAAATAAAGGAAGTGGGAGGAGCAGGAAGTGGGGAATCTCCCCTTACCCCAACCCCTTTCCTAAGCTCCAAGGGTGTGCAGGGTCCTGGGTACTCAGCCTGGACAAACAGGCGGTGGTCGCTTGAGCCTGGAGACCAGGGTGCCCCACCCAGGGCAGAGCAGCAGTGCCCCCTGGTGGAAGCATAGAGATTGTACACACGCTGGAAGTGGCCCGGTCTGGGCAGCACGGTTCCCTTCTTCATGATACAACCCAAGGCTGGGGTTCCTCTTCCCTTCGCGGAGGCCCAAGGGCTGGGCACCGTTGGTTCCCTTTCTGGGCTGTTCTGGTTGTATGACGCTGAAGTGCAGATGCCTAGAACAGTCAAGTCACTGTGGTCACTGGGCTGGAGTGGGTACAGTGGGGATGCCTGTCTCATTCCTGCCACGGCTGAGGCTTCAGCTAGGGTCCCCTACAAGTGTCCCCATGCCTGTCCAGCACCCAGGCTGAGGTGGCAGGGAGGCAGGACTCATGGGGACTAGGGGCCTGTGTCTGTCTGCTGTCCTTCCATATGGCTGGGGCTCCTGCAGCATGGCAGCCCTGGGTTAAAGTCAAACAGCACTGGACTCAGCCTCGGAGGTGGGCGTTCGAGCAACATGCCCCTTGTGGTGGATTAACAGCTGGTAGGCGACTTGTAACAACCATTAAACTGAGTCAGCATGGTGCTGGGTGTGGAGGGCCCGCCTGAGGATTGTTGCCAACAGCATAAAAAGGAGAACTGGAGGGGAAGAGAGGGTGCTGTTGGTTCTCCTGGTGGAGCTTGTCATGCTGGCTTTCCTGATGAACTTGGCTGTCATCGTTGAAGGAGCTTGGGACCTATTGCTGAGGATGGCTGTGGTACTTTACAGGGCAGCTCTGGTCTTTACTCTGAGTGTTGCTTCCTGGCTCCAGTGCAGATCCCTCAGCCTGCTAGCACAGATCCTTCAAACCACTGGTGCAGACTTTCTTGCTTCCACCACTGACCTCTGGGCCTTCCTGGTGCAGACTTGTGAAACAGATCTGCATGAGACATTGTCCTGAGCTGTAGGTCTTCAGGCGGACTCATGAAGGACATTGCTGTGGGATCCAGGCCCTCAGCTGAATCCTTTGGGTCTTTAGTGTGTGGATAGATTTCCTGCATTCTTTTGCATTTGACTCTTTGGGTGACCATTATAATCCCATAAATTATGTATCCTGTATTAAACTGATTTTTTTTTTGTACCAGGAATCAAACTCAGAACTTTTCACTTGCCAGGCAGGCTCTTATGCCATTGAGCTATATCCCTGGCCTTTAAATTGTTTTCCTTGCAAACCGTGACTATAACACCCTGTCTGCAGCTCAGCACCCACCTACCTCCTGGTGTGTCTGTTTGCTAGTGTAGTTTTGTTTGTTTTGAGGTAGGGTCTCGCTGTGTAGTTCAGGCTGGCTTTGAACTCACTGGGTAGCCCAGGCTTGCCTTGAACTCATGAGCCCTGCCTCAGCCTCCCAAGTGCTGGGATTACAGGTATGCACTGCCAACATGGCGTTTCTGGCTGTTGGTTAGTTTTTGAAGATTACTCAGATAGCTGGTACCCAGGACTTGTCCCACAGGAAGCATTCAGACCCTTTCCCTAAGTGATTTCAAAAGTGACACTTGCACTGTTTCTATTATCTCAGACTCTTAAAGATAGTAAATCTTTATAGATGAATGGAAAGCGTTGTTGACTTTCTTTTGGGAACAACACCTATTCTTTTGGGGAACTGCTCTCCAATTCCCCTCTGACCCTTGTGTCCAAATCAGAGCTGCCAGCACCTACTTTCCTGTTCCTAGTGACCCTGGCTTCTGCCACATCCACTTTTTTACAGCTGGCCTGAAGGAGTACATGCCGGGCACCACTGCCACATTAAAGAGCTCTGTTCCTGCTATTCAGCTGTCAGGGAAGTGGACTCACAAGCAAGTCTGATTTCTCTTGGCCACAGTCAGTCCCAACCTGAAAAGAAATCCAGCTCAATAAAAAGAAGTCACTTAAGCCAAGTGTGGTGGTGCATGCCTGTAATCCCAGTACTCGGTAGGCTGAGGCAGGAAGATTGCCGTGAGTTCAAGGCCAGACTGAGCTTCCTAGTGAGTCCCTGTCTCCAAGAAAAAGTCACCTTGCAGAGACAGACAGAGTAAGCAGTGGTGGGAGGGAGGTGCAGGTTCATAGTCATCAAGCCCTGGGTCCAGCCTCCCAGGAGTCCATTCACCCAGGTCCTTCCTCTAAACCATTGGATTTCTTTTCTGTCATGTGCAACCAAGAGAATCCCAGTAATAAATATACTACCTGACTTCGGGCAAAGTGCTCTTAGACCCCAGGATTTTCACTGTTACAGGGGAACCGATGAATTACTAAGGCAGTGATAATCCCACCGGCTCCTGGAGACCAGAGACAAGAGCCTCCTGAAACCCAGTTTCAGCTGGGAGGATGATTTGCTGAAGATCACTCAGTGGGCTGTCCACACCCACACTGTCCACACCCACACCATCCACACCCGTGCCCCGTCCACACCCGAATTCTTTCTCACCTCGGGCTTCTGTTCCTAGCCCCAGCCACGCTCTGGTTCCCAGCAGCTGACACTGATGTAATAATGCCAAGCTCCAGGCACAAAGCAGAGATTAGAGATCTTTGCCCTTTGGACATTGCCCAAGTAAAGATCCCTTGAATGTGTGCGTTTTGATAGTTTATTTCTCTTCTAATTGAGGCACTGGGTTTGAAAAAAAAAAAGTTTGGTGAGAATATAAACAAATGCTCCCTGTAAAAGTGAAAAAGAATCTCAGGGAGAGAGGAAATTTCAAGGGATAAAAGCAAATTTTCACTTATAAAATGAGTTTTCTTTTTTAAAAATCAATAAAATAAAATAATACAAGTTTCCTAGCTGAGCGTAGCGGTGCCTGCCTATGATCCTTGCTCTGAGGAGGCTGAGGCAGGAGGATCTTGTACCACCCTCCACAATTTATTAACTTTGAAAGACTCTTGTCTGAAAATTTAAAAAAAATAAAAAGGGCTAGGGATGTAGTTCAGTGGTAGACCTTTAGGTTTGAATCCCAGCATTAAAAAAAAATGAGTTTCTCATCTGCTGATGACCTTTACTTTTTCCTGGAAAAGAAAAATAGAATTTTGCAGGAGAAACACATCCTTTGTTCATGGGGGCCAGGTGGCAGAGGTGGTCCACATGGGAGCTTCTCACGCTTCCCCGCAGTTGTCCAAGGCAACCCGATCTGATTGGTGAGCCTGGGCCAGACTCACGCACTGGGCTATATCCCCAACCCTTTTTAGTATTTATTATTTTAAGGCACGGTCTCACCAAATTGCCTATGCTGGACTTGAATGTGGGATCTTCCTGCCTCAGCTTCCTAGAGTGCTGGGATGATAGGAGTGCACTGCAAAGCCAGGCCCATCTTCCTTCAATCCTGGTGGACAGTGGGAATGTCCTTTAGGTTTGAACTTTCTCAGAGGGAATGGGCCACCTAAGGCTTTGATAGGTTATACCAACTCCGCATTGCCAGGAAACCAGCGGTGCAGGAGTGCTAGGCATCTGGTCATTAATATCTCATTTCCCATTTGTTCAGGGGGAATCTCCCTGGAAAGAGACAAGCCCGGCTCCTTCTTAGCATTTTTCTGGCTCCCCCTGTCTGCGGGCAGGGTGCACGTGACAGCGGTTCCCAACAATGACCCGGATGAAGAAAAATGCAGCCCTCTCCCGTAGTCTGTTCTCACGGCAGCAGAGCATGACAAAGCCATCGGGCACTTCCATCCCCAGGGTGCCACCTTTGGCTTCACGGCCTGCGCTGGCTCACCTTCCTATCTGCCATCAGCCTGGCATGGAACAAAGATGTGACAGTGAGGTCCTTCACCTGAGACAGGGGTCGCCAAAGTTTAGGCGTGACTGGCCACCCGCCCTGTAGACGCAGCTTTGTTGGAACCCAGCTTCTCTCAGTTAAGTTTTTATTGCGCACGGCCCCTTTCAACTACAAGGGCAGAGTTGAGCAGATAGCTGCGGCAGAGATAACATGACCCACAAAACCTACAAGATCTCCTATCTGAACCTTTAAGGAAAAATCCGCCCACCCTCCCCTTATTTAACTTTTTATTTTTTGTGAGCGCATGTTTGCTGTCCACAGTGACCCTGCGTCTCCCGGGGAGTTGGTGCAGGTACCTCAGACACCTCAGTTCTCTTCTCACCCCTCGGAACCAACCCCTCCCGGCTCCCTCTCTCCACCTCGGTCCCCGTCCCATTGGAAAGACCCATCTCCCCGTTGCCTGAGATCTATCTTGCATTTTGCTCTTTATATTTTGAATTTCTCCTATAAGAGAAACCATGAGATTGTTAAAATCAGATGTTTGATTCATTTCACTTAACATTATGGTCTCAAAGCACATCGCTTTTCCTACGAATGACTCAGGTTTATCCCTCTTCGTGGGCAAACAGTATTGCACTGCTCACAAAGACAACGTTTCGTTTATCCACTCATCTGTGGGTGGACATCCAGGCTGCTTCCAAGATTTAACTGTTACGTATTGTACTGCTGTAAACATGGGTGTGCAGGCGTCACCATAAAATGATGATTTTAACTCCTGTGGGAAGTTACCTACAAGGGGAATAGATAGATCAAATGAAATTTCTAGTTTTAATTTCTTGAGGACTCTACGTACTGATTTCCATGGTGGTTGCACTAGTTCATATTCTTGCCAACAGCACAAGAAGGTTCCTTTTTCCCAGAAGCCCCACTAGCATTTGGTTTCTTCATGTCAGCCATTCTTTCTGTAGTAAGATAGAATCTCCGTGGTTTTTTGTTTTGTTTCTTTTTGTACCGCGAATCAAACTCGGGACTTTGCACTTGCCAGGCAGGTGCTTGTGCTGCTGAGCTGTATCCTGAGTCCTAGTGTCATTTTAATTTGCATTTCTCTAATGGCCAGAGATGTTGAACATTTTTTCACCAATGTGCCCACCCCTCTTTAAGGGAGCGCTACAGAGGCTGCCTGCTTGACCTCTGCTCACGCAATTGGCCAGAACTTAGTCACATGCCTGTCTAGCTGCAAGGAAGGCTGGGAAAGGTAGTCTTTGTCCTAAGAGGCCATGTGCCCAGCTGGAGTATTAGTTATTACTAAAGGAGAAAAGGTGGACAATGATAATTGAACAACCAGCTGCTTTCTATGCTAGATCACAGAAAGACCCAGCCAGATTGTGGCACCTGTTATTTTAAAATTCTGAGTTTGTGAGCGAAGTTCCTGCTATCCATTTATAGCCGGGTTGATTTCCCATCACCTCTGCCTTTCCTTCCTCGCTGGAATATTTCGCTAGGGCAGAGCCAGGGTTCCATTCAACAGTGCACTCTCCTGTCAGAGTCTCCTTTCTGAAAGGCTTTATCCTCCTGCACTAAGTGCGGGCGTGCTGGCCTCCCCTTCACCCATCACAGTCTGGCTTGCATGGCTCCTCCTGCCCCACCGTCCCTATCTTGGCAGAACGTGGTCCGAAGCAGCCATTCCTTCCCACTTCTGGAACTGGAAAGGACCTGCTGGGAAGTTCAGACCTGCTTCTCACCCTCGATGGCAGGCAGGCAGGATGTGCCCAGTGGGTTAGGTCCTACCGCACGTTCCTGCTGCGTCCCACCTCCAGGCCCCTTTGTGACCTGGGCCAGAGCTTTCTCCCCTTTCTCCCGCAGTGCCAGTTCCCCTCGAGTTTCTCGCCCAAGTTCAGGCCCTTGGGTCTGAGGTTCCAGAGCAGCTGCCTGGCTTCTTCACCCCCTTCCTTCCTCACAAGCTGGCCCTGTCGGCGCCCGAGGCCACATCCTGCCTGCCGTCCCATTGTGTCATCGTGGCTCCACCCATGAGCTCACATTTACAGCACTGCTTTCTGGCTGGATCTTGGACTGCATCAGAATGCAGAGCAACTGAGCACCAAGGGAGCGATGGCCTTATCTTTGATGGGATTTAAGCAAATAATGATGACTTCTTTATCCCAAGCACAGTGAGGGGCCATGTAATAAAGCAGCTGTCCTAAGCAATCTCCTTTTGACTACAAAGAGGAACCCTCCAAATTAGCTCAGGTTAAAGGAGCTTTCTGAAATCCAGTCAGCTCTCAGCAGATCCCAAGCGGAGCTGGACAGCTGGCCCGCAGGAAGAGGGGCACGGCTCAGCTCTGAGACAGCCCCAGGGTGGTGCCCCGGCTCTCGGCCCTGCTTCCGGGTTTCACAATTCGTGTTCTTTCCTCAGGAATCTGAGAGGATATTGGCAAGCACATGGACTTGTCTTTGCCCCTACTTCAGTGAATCACTCTGGAGAGTCTCATGATTCAAACATATAAATGTGGTGATGGACAGCGTCTGTGCTGTGGGTGTAACATTCTCAGAAAGGCTGGGGTGGGGGTGGCCCCCCTCCAAATGATCATCGTGATCCTGTCCAGACTCGGGTCTCACTGGTTGTGAATCAGCAGTCAATCCAAGCACATTATGTTCCGCGTGTGTTTGGAAAGAGATCAGAACTCATCAATATTCAGCCGAAGGCATGAGCTCAAATTAAAGGGAGGGACAGAAGAGGTGAGACCCAGGCCGTGGGCAGATGGTCAAATCCCTTCCTGCTGGGAGCCAGCACTGTTCCTGGGGTGTATCACAGGGCTTTTTCCCTGTGTCATTTTTCAAATAAATTTTTAAATTTTAGCATAGCTTAGATTTGCAGCACGATTACACAAATATCAAATAGCCCGCAGCCAGTTTGCTCTGTCCTTACCGCGCCATATCACTGTGTGCTGCGGGCCTGAATGTTTATTGCCATCCGCAATTCCTATGCTAATATCCTAACCCCAAGCCTCAGGTATTTAAAAGTGAGACCTGTGAGAGGTGATCTGATCCTGAGGGCGAACGCCTTACGGGATTAGCGGCCCTCAAGGAAGAGGAGTTCTGCCAGTGAGGACCCAGCAAAGTGACGGTCAACGAGAAGGGGTCCTCACCGGACATGGAATCAGCCAGCACCTTCACCGGGGACATCTCAGCCTCTGGGATGTGAGAATAAATTTCTGTTGTTATAAACTGCCCCGCCTGTGATATGTCATTGTAGCAGGCCAAACAGACTTAGACCCTACCGTACCTTCTTGCGATGAATGAATACTGGCATGACATCAGCTGAGCTCCATATTTATGTGGATTTTGTCAGGTATTCCCTAATGTCCTTTTTCTGTTCCAGGGTCCCATTTACCATCTCTCTATGGTCGACTAGGGCTGCCAGAATAAACTGCCATTAACTTAGTAGCTTGAAACAACGGAATTGTTTTTTCTTTTTGAGACAGGGTTTCACTACGCAGTTCAGATTTTTTTTTTTTTTAAGCACAGTTCTGGAGGCCAGAAGTCTGAAATCTACAGGGCAGGCCACGCTAACCTCTGACCACCCTCAGGGGAAATCTCCCGATGAAGTCACTCAGAGAGTCACAGGACTGAAAGGGGCACACCACTGGACTCCGGCAAGACTTAATTTAAAATGATAAGTAAAACTTGAACGTTGAATATAATTACACTAAATACCAAAGAATGGAGAATCTACACGCTTCCAAGAAAAACCCATTTATATAAAAATATGCAAATTCCCTTTTTTTTATGATGTTGAGGATTGAACTCAAGGACTCTACCACTGAGTTACATCCTTGGTCCTTTAAAAAATTTTTTTTAAATTTTGAAACAGGGTCCTGGTAAGTTGCCCATGCTAGCCTCAAACTTGAAATCCTGGCTGGGCGTGGTGGTGCACACCTGTAATCCCAGCACTCGGGATGCTGAGGCAGGAAGGTTGTTGCGAGTTCGAGACCAACCTGTGCTACAAAGTGAGCTCAAGGCCAGCCTGAACTGCACAGCAAGACCCTGTCTCAAAAAAAAACAAAACAAAAAACAAAAAAAACCCTCGAAATCCTCCTGCCTCAGCTTTGGATCCCAGGTATGTACCACCATGCCCTGCTGTGTATATTTGTTATAAATAAAAATGGCTTTCTATTATTAAATTGGGCTTTAGATAAACAAAAAGACCCTATCATTATTCTGTAGGCAACCCAACGTTGTATTCTGTGTTAAAACATGTAATTCTTTAACTATAATATGTGCCATCCTACTCTGGCTTTGCTCTAACTTTGCAATATGCTAACAGCCTCAAAAAGAACCACTGGGGGACCACCGCTGGACACCTGAGAAGCCCTGCTGGGGACCCGACCCCTCTCTCCTGTCCACGTCTGCTCACTGCAGGTGGCTCTGTGGCCATCTCTCCCAGTCGCTTCTAAGGAAGAGTCCAGTCCTCTAGCTCCTTACGGTAAGCTCAGGGCTGTTCCCCCATACCTAGGTTAGATAGAACCTGGCACATAGTAGGTGCAATGGACTGGACTGAGATCCCAGTGCAGCCTTTGAGAGGTAATTAGGTCGGGATGAGGTCATGACGGTGAGGGCTCTGTCTTAGCCAGTTCAGACTTTACAACCTGAGCAGCTTATGCACAGCAGGAACTCATCTTCGAGTTCTAGGGGCTGGAAGTCCAAGGTCAGCCTAGCAGCATGGTCAGATTCTGGTCAGGACACTCTTCCAACTGTCAGATGGCATCTCATCACCCTAACCGCCCATGGTGGAAGGGGCCTCCCCGGGGCCTCCTTTATGAGGGCACCGGTCCATTCTCAAGGACTCCATCTTCTCAGTTAATCATCTCCCAGATGCCCTCCTACCTCTCAGCACAATTGTGAGAGAGGAATCCAGGGAGACACATTTCGTAACACATTCTACTGTAAAATAAGACAATGCACATGCACAGACCCCATTCTTTGCAGCGCTTCTCACCCTCTTTAATTTCTACAGTTGTTGACAAGAATGCCAGACCCTCCCAGGGACAGCAAGACGGTATTTGTGGTCATTTGGGTCTATTTCTTATCACAGGGATAGCAAATATTTTCTTTTTGCCTGAAAAGGCACCTTCAGCCACCTGGTGGTGGACCTCTCCTACCTCAGGCTAACACAGAGAAGAGCACTGTGATTGATTAGCAATGTCTGGCATGGCGGTGGAAGTGGTGGGGATAGTATCTGTGCCAACCTGACTTAGGAGCTGCTGCCCAGAATGCAGGAATATGTGCACACCTGAGGAGAGCATATCTGCGCCCCGGCTCCCGAGAGTACAAGAGGAAGGAGTGTGGTGGGTGTAAAGAGGGTAAATGTGCAGTGCTGGGTCTAAAGCGCCCCAAACTTCTGTCTGTCTCCCAGGTCAGAACTGCAGTCTGTGCACATAGGTGAGGTCTGCATGCTGGGGCCCCTGAGAGATGCTGCAATTGAGTTCCACAGACACTCGGCCCCTTTCATGGCTTGAGCACTGCCCTAGGTACTGTGAGAAACCCAATGCCTCCTGAGCCCTGTGCCCAGGGGCTCAAATCTTCCACATAAAGAGTGGGCAGGGAGCCCAGGGAAGGACAGATTGTCCTTGGACTCTCCAGGCCCAGTGGGTGGCACCAAGGCCAACAGGTAGACAGGGAAGAGCTGGGAGGCCTTGCATGCCCCGGGTAGTGGAGCAGGGTGCAGGGCAAAGGCCTGACCTGGTGTATGAGTCAGGCTGAGCCTTCACCCTGCAGAGCTGAGGCCACATAGAGCGGAAGTGGGACCTGCTGCCGCCGGGGAAGGAAGTCAGAGGTGGCAGTGGACTCAAGGTGAAAGTACTCAGGGCCCACAGTGCATGGGTGTCACCTCTGCCAGAGCTGCAGGACAGGAGCAGCACTTGTGGGGAGACCAGAGGCAAGCTGATGAAACTCTAGAAACAGACTCAGGGGGGCCTCCTGCACAGAAGGCTGGGAGAGAAGTCCAGTCACCTCCCACGCTCATGGCCCCCTGCAGAGGGGAACACCACAGACTAGAACTGGGTGCCCTGGGTTCAAATCCTGCCTCTTCTTCTCTCTAGCAATGTCACCTTGGACAACTTCTTCATCCTCTTGGGCCTCTGATTTCTCACCTCAAGATACCAACAATGCTGACCTCACGGGATTGAGGTGTGAGAGTTGAGCGCAAACATAACAAAGTGAGACAGGGCTGTGTGGGTATCTGCTAGATCACAGTCGTGCAAGGCAGCTGGCACACTGACCAGTGTTTCCCCAGTGATATCCCACGAAACCTGCAACTAAGAGAGCAAAATAAACTGGCAAAGCATACTGTGTCATACTCAGATCAAGCATAGTCAAGTCTGCAGTAAAAAAAAGCAAACTAAGGCTGTGTGTGGTGGTATACACCTGTAATCCCAGCATGCAAGAGGCTGAGGCAGGAAGGTCGCTGCTGGCCTACAAAGTGAATTGAATGCCAGCCTGAACAACATAGAGAGACCCTGTCTCAAAAAAGAAACAGAAATGAAAACAAACTAGGCTG